>JALLAS010001164.1:0-10105 GCA_036939415.1 Detonula confervacea
CAAGTAAAAATTCAAGCAAAAATTCAAGCTCTAGGGGCCTTGACGGACCGGCTCTAAATCAGCATGCTGGTGTTGTTGCAGATTTTTTGGCGCGTGACATCATTCACTGACAAATACAATGGATAGGGGGTAATTAAAGCGGGCATATATTCGCCCTCTAATATTGCCCGTTCGCGACGACTTTCAGTGGATGATCGATGACAGCGGTGAGCAAATACCGTGAATCTAATATTAGTTTGGTATTACGATCGGAATGGTTATAACGGAAGTAGGAGTAAATATTTGAGAACTATTTCATGGTTCCGAAATGTTAATTATGTATTTACTAAACTCTCAGAATCGAGACTGTGATAGTTCTATGCAAATAATACTTTTATTTGTATGGTATCTCTACTTAGATGTCAGTTCTTCTTTATTCATATTGGGAATAAGAATGTTTTCATTTTGATGACCCATTTTGGAGATAAATAGCATTGTATAATATATTTACTAGACCCTAATAAACAGTGTCCAAACGCAGTAGTGCACCATGGCACCAACCTTTTCCTACAGTCAAGTTCAAGCGGATCCGTACAGAACTACGGAATAGACCAAGAAGACAACTCAGTTGGAACGTGAACGTGAAGAGGAACAATGTCGGCTCGCCGCGGCTTAAGCGGACGGGGCGGCAGCGGAGGAGGGAGGGGACCGAGCACCCCGATGGATCGAGCCAGCAATCAGAATGTTCGGAGCGGGCCCGCAACGGCAACAGCAGCAGCAACAACAACATCATCAGCAGCATCAGCAGCATTAGCAAATGGCGGAGGATTGGGATCCCCACCCCGAATCGGACACTTTGCGAAATACGCCAAACCAAAGATTGGACTGGCGTTCCAGTGCGCGGTGCCGAAGTTTGTCCCCCCCGGCACAAAGGAAGGAGGCGGGGCTGACAACTTCGGCGAGTCGGGCGATTCAGAGAACGCGAGCGGCGCTGGTAGTGGCAGCGGATATGGCACGCGAAGCTCGTCAAAAGGTGGCAGGGGAGGAAATAGGAAAGGCGCTCGTGGTGGCCGAGGCGGGAAAGGACGTGGAGGCCGTGGAAAAGGCGGCGGTCGCGGCCGAGGAGGGTCGGAGCCAATGTGTAAGGTGGAACAATCCATTGCCAGCGGAGAGACTTCGGCCGTGGATATCGCCAACGCAGCCGCGAACGATTTTCGGGATCAATATGATGGTTCACTGAAGTCAATTCCACGGGGTGGTTTGTGCATTCATCGACCGCAGTGGCATCAAGACGAGAAGCAGAAGAAGGAAGATTCAAACAATCTAGCGCTAACGGCCGGAGTTTTGACAGAAGCCGCGACCAGCTTCGCACCGAATTTGGAGGTCAATGACAAAATTCCACAGCCGGAAAAGATGACGGACGATCACGAGGATTACTTGACATACACTCGGAACCTCTATCTCCAAACGCCTCGACCGCGTAGTGATCTTAACATTGACGAAATATGGGACACAGCAACGGCAAAAAAGTTCAAGGTTGAGACGCCAGCACCTACTGTAAAGTCGGGCAGAGGTGGCAGAGGAAGAGTCAGCAAGAGAAAGGCGGCTGCAGCAGCGTTATCCATGGATATGGAGGATGATGGATCAGCAGTTGGGAATACGCCTTCGTCTTCGGCAAAGTCTTTTCCGGAAGATGGTCCGGCTATTTGTGACAAGTCAGGGACTGCAATGAGTGTAGAACAATCTCTGGATAGCTTGGCAGAAGCAGCAAAATCAGCACAGGATCAGGAGTTGTTGCCTCTCTGTGGCTTGGAAGCCGATGAGCAAGCGCTGTCTTACCTACAGGCCAATCATCATGGTGATATGGAAAAAGCCAAGCTTTCCATTATGATCAAATCGGATCGAGGTTATGGTAAGGCATCTTTCATAAACATGTGGTCTTCAATTGGAATTGTATTTATTGACATCTTCTCATCAATTACTGACTTCTTAACTTAAATTATCGGAAAGGTGTCCAACGACGACGGCAAATCAAGAAAAAACGTAAAGAGGCCAATGAATCTTACCCCGACGCCACAACCTTCACGTCAGAATCATGGAGGTGGAGAGTGCACCAGGCACGACCAACCATGTTGGGTGATTTCCGATGTAGTCGCGATCCAACTTACAATTACTTTGACCCTTCGGCGATCGAGGAGAATAATTTATTGGAGGGTAGCATGCCATGGCAGTTGTTGCGACGGTTTGGCGAAGATAGTGGCGAGGAGGACGAGGAATCAACAGTAGATGCAGCTCCGCAGGATCAAAAACCAACACGACCACGTAGCTTCAGCATCTCCTGGTCTGACGAAGAGATTGAAAAGGCCAAAAGAATATGGAAAGACATACTCGCATATACTAAGGATATTCTCAGTAACATGGGCAAAGAGAGAGATAATCAGTCAAAGCCCCCGTTGTGCGACTTGCTCGAGCTTGTGGGCAAGGCTCACGCCCTCCCCACCCCTGAGGAGGCCTTCGGTCGACGTGATCCCTCCGCGCGTCATATGTCAGAGAACATGAATTCAATTATCGATGCCATTGAACGAGGCAGGGACTGTGTGGCGCGTATATTGAAATGCCTCAAGGATGATGGCGAGGGCATCCACCTGGACTCTTTGAGAAAATCCTTTCAGGAAATTGAGTTGACGTGTCCTGTGGGGTTGACGGAGTTGGAGACGGTCAAGAGGCAATTGGCTGAGGCGACGCTTTGGGAGGAAAAGTTAGAGAATAATGTAGACCATAACGCAGGAGCTGAATCGGATGAGGCTGCCGGCTCTGATACTGGTGAAAGTGATGTTATCGTCACGGAGAAGAAACTTACGCTCGACAAGGTTGAAAGGCTCGTCTCCAAAGGTCGCAACCTGACATTGCGCCCTCGCAGCCTTGTACGGTTGCAAAGTCGTGTTGAAAAGGCTCACATTCTAAGGAGAAGAATAAGTGTCTGGAACGAAGCCCGGAATAATGAAAATCCCCAAAACATCAAGTTCATCTCTCAACTGATCAAGCAGGCCAACAAGGTTGATTTGGCTTTCCCTGAACTGTTTACTCTGACAGGAGTGCACAAGAAGGCAGAGGAATGGATGGACAGAGCTTCTATCGCTGTACGGACTACGATATCATTTGAGGAATTGGAAGAGCTGGTGACTGTTGGACAAAGTTTACCCTTAAATGTGTCAGACGTGCTAGAGAAACTTCAGTACAGGTTGAAGCAGGCTAAAGATTGGATTGAGCGGTTGGAGATCATTGTTCCCAGGGCCGAAGATTATCTAATGTGGCTTCGTAGATTCCGATCTGCGCTCGAGGACTCCGAAAAGAATGCTCACCTTTTATCGTTACTGTCAGAGGGATCGAGAATCCCAGTGACGGTGGAATGTTCTAATATACTACAGATTGAGATCGATGCAAGACATTGGAGTTCGAAGGCTAGGCTGTGGATTCCACAAAATTTGATGAAGACTAATTCAACTGATGCTTCTTGTGGGGGCGGCAATGGTGGCGGTGGTCCCGATGCATTCGTGGCTAGTAGAGAAATGAGCACTCCTCAAAAGCGAGGAAAGATCGATGACGTCAAGGATCATCTTGACAGGGCGTCGTCTCTTCGAGAAAGACTGTGGTTTGGAGAGAAGGAGAGGACAGAGTGGGTTTTGGAAGGAGAGGCTCAACTTCAGCATATGATCAAGATGGCACAGACTTGGTTTAAGAAGGTGCGTGCATACTCATACACTCCTCTGCCTGATTTGTGAAGGCATTTTTTGATGTTTCTTTTCTCACCGGTGATGTTCTCTGCTTATGTCAAAAACTCTCTCTACACAGCACAATGACATCATTAACTACGATAGCCGCCGCCGTGGCAAGCTTCACATACCCATGACGAAACTCCATTCAATTGTAGAGGAGGTGAATTCTATCCCATTAAATTTGGGAAACTCCTCTACCAAAATGAATCGTATATTTTCGCAGGCAGACGAGTGGATGCAAAATCATTATGTGATCATCAGGCGATGTGGAATTGAATGTGGTTATGTTCCTGCTGGCAGTGCAGATGAAACAAAAGAAGAGTTAACCAAACCATTGAATGTTGCTGAGCTTTCTGCTGCAGTCGATGCTGCTGATTCTGATCTTACAATAGATCTAGAAGTGTCGGTGCTAATGAGGGAACAGCTCGAAAATGCGCGGGCATGGATTGAACGCGTAAACATCGTGGCACCCAAAAAGGATCCGAGGAAGAAGAGTAAGAAAGGAGAGCAAGGAAAACATTCGATGCAGGATTTATCAGTCTTACTCGATCAATCGTCAAATGTTGTTGTGGATATTGGTAATGAGCTAGGAAGGCTGAAGTTGGAGCAAAGTGCCATGATGTCTTGGAGACTCCAAGCTCAGCAGACTTTGAGGGAAATCATAGCAGCGTTTGGCCACTTTGGTAAGGAAAGGAATGATGCGTGCTCTGGTGAGCTGATCAATACCTCTTCAGAAACTACCTCCCCTGCTGCAGATCACATCCCAGTGACAAGCAATAATGTTGTGGCTGCAGGGTCGATGACCACTCGAAATATTAATTCAAGGAGGAGAGCCATTGGCAGCAACTCCAACACATCAGGATCTGAGACCCCAGCATCTTATGCTGACACTGGTGGCAAATATCTCTTTCCATTAGTGTCGAGATTTTTGAAGAGTGTCAAGACTATGAATATCTTGACCCCTGAGGGAACTGTGTCAGACGAGTTGAACGAAGTTGTGGGGTGGCTCACAAAGACGTTCAAATTGATGAATAGTCCTGAAGAAATCTATGACCGAAGAAACTTTTCCAAGTTGGACAAACAGATTCAAGCAGGTCAAAAGCTGGCCAATTTTGATGGTATCATGATGGTGACGGAAGAAGCAACTCCGGAAGACACAAAGCAGTTGATTGCCGATTTAAGGCAAGCTTGGGCGAGCGCAGTGAATGATGATGTGGGACGTCTGGTGGACATGCAAAATCAACGCAACAAGTTCGTGGAGTGGTGTGAAAAGGCTGATGGTATCATTTCCTCCACCGACAAGAAGGTGTCTGTCGAGACTTTGAAAGAGTTAGAGACACAGAGTGCCAACTTTCCTTCATGTGAGTTTGCCATAGTGCATTGTCATTGACCTTATGACTCTCTGCCTCAGCTCACTGTTTACCCTCTTTGCTCATTTACAGGCTCCGAGATCGTCCTTCGCGTGAGGAAGAGAGCCAGCGAAGCTACAGCATGGGTATCATCTGTAGCAAACATAATCAAGACAGGCCAGAAAATTCCACTCGACCAGGCGAAGACGATGACTGATGTGGGAGAGAAGCTCAACATTATCTGCCAAGAGTACAAAACACTCCGCGCTGCGTTACGTGCCACCCGAGGCTGGTTGTTGAGGGTGAAGAAGTGCGGCGCGGCCAATGGACAGGGCCAAGTGTCAGCCAACCTCGTTACTGAACTGATAAACGAACACAACACCTTCCTTGTCACGGCGATGGAGGCATTTGCCGATCTTAAGCAAGTCATGTGCGGCTACTGTGTCTGCCGTGAGCCCTACTCCGGCTTCATGATAGGGTGCGATGGTTGTGATGAATGGTACCACGGTCCATGCGTTGGTATATCCCAAGAACAAGCACAAAAGTTTGACAAGTATGTTTGTGTCAGATGCAGCACTTTAAGAGTGTACAAGGACAACGCTGTGACCGTGGCAGGGATACTGCGAAAGTGGACGAGCGCCAAGGGATTATCCAAGGCGAGATCAGGCGATTCACAGAGGTATGGAAGGAAGGTGCGAAGCGCCGAGCGGGATATTGTGAAGGCAAAAGCAGATCTGGCGAAGTACGAGAGGGAGCTTAATAGTGTTTTGGGTTTAGCATCACCTTCAGCACCACCGCCACCGCAAAATAATGGAGAAGCTGTAGCTTCTGATGCAATTCCCCAAAGTCCGGGCTCTAACTCGAATCTTGCTGGACCTAGTGCTGCCAATGGAAAAGTTGCGAAAACAGAGAAAGGTCAGTTCTTGAAAAGCGCATGAAATTGAAACGCGTAATTACAGCATCTCATCCTCTTCTTGTTCATATTCACTATTGGCTTTATTATCTGATTCCAGTCCTTCGAGATAAGATCGGGAAAGCTCATACCACCATTGGAAACTGTGAAAAGCGAATGGAGGGATACAAACTTGAGTTAGTCGAGCGTAAGAATCTAGAAGCAAGAGAGGATTCATTAGCCCTAAACATGAAGAAGTGGAGTACCATGGTCAAGCGGGAGGTGATATCGCCCCTGACTAAGGAGATGGCAGAATCAAGCAGGCCTCGTAGTGACGGCTCTACATCCGCTCCAATGGACACAGCAAAGACCTATGCGGAGACGCTCAGCATTGCCAACTTACCAGACATTGACGCAGTCCTCAATTCCTTCAAAATTTTCAGCTGGTGTCTTCACTCTCTTTGCACACTGATGCGCAAGCCCCGTGTGGACGAAATCCGTGCCCTGCTTTCCCACAGCGATAGTGGCTACTTCAAGCTTCCTGAGGCAAAATGTGTTCGTATGTTAAGATCCATGAGTTCACGTGCTCAAATTTGGCAATCTAAAGTGAAGAAGGCATTGGCACCTGCGCCTGGTGAAGTAAAGCCGTATGATTTGCTAATGTTGAGAGATCTTCTGTTGGGCGCGAAGCAGATTCCTTTGATTATGCCAGAAGAGACTAGACTTTGGAGTACAATTGAAGATGGAGGGACCAGGCATTGTGTTTGTGGAGGTAAGAAGAGCAGCTGCTGTCTTTCTTGCATAACGAGGTCATGTTTACTGAATGCTCATGTTTTGTCGTTATTGCTTGATCAAAATAGGCCCAGGAGATGGAAGCTTCATGCTCGGATGCGACAATTGCGACCGGTGGTTTCATGGCTCATGCATGAAAATAGACAAAGAAACAGGTGACGCCCTCTCAAATTGGATTTGTCCACCTTGCTCAAAATCAGTTTCCATAGAGGCTGTGAAGAGGCAAGCAAACAACAATGTGGTAGTTGTGTCGGCGGCAGGAAATCAACAGGTGCCATCACAGGAGGAAATCATCACCAACCCACCATTACCATTACTTTCACAACCCCACCTTGACATATCACCACATGCCCCCAATCCCGCAACATTATGGCCGCCATTTGGATTGAGGAGCAGCAAGAAAGCAGTGGAAGCTTTGGGAAAGGCAGGAGAGTCTGATAATGAAGACTTTGAGGCCCCAATCCAACAACCCATGGCTAGAATGAAATCCGATTCAAATTCACACCCTCAAAATGGGGTTGCTCAGGTGTCGGCAGCAAAAGCCTGCGCCCCGGCTGCACCCAGGAGTTTTTCAAATGTCGCTTTATGTCAGCCAATCACTGCTCCGGTGAAATCTAATTCAGCTGCTTCATACCGTAAGAAACAGTCAGCCCCTTTGGCTGCAACAATGAGTTCGGCTACACCTGCACCAAGATACTCAAACCCCATGTGTCAGCCCATCGTCACAGTGAAATCAAATCCAAGTAATGCCTATCAGCAAAGTTATGCCTCTCCGGAAGCATCAGCAAACAACTACTCTGCACGAAGCTACACTCAAGCCATCACTAACCGATCACATCCAAGCCAGACAATGGCATTCAATACTAACCACCAGGTGATGGCGCCTTCACAAATGGCACATCCCCAATCTTACACTAGAACAAATACTCTCACTCCCAACATTCCTTATCCAACTTCTGCATCAGTGCATCACAGTGGCCACACAATGCCAAGTCACATGATGGCAGCTGTGGCCAACATGGATGCATATGTTGTCGGAGATGGTGCACACGTACAGCATTGTGTAGCAGCAGCACCTGCGCCTCTGCCACATGGAGCGCCAATGCATAATCCGGCACAAATAAGGAGTGCAAATGTTCAACCGTATGCTACTGCAACCATTCCACACCCACAGACCACTCGAAAGGCACCCTGAATGAAAGGTTGCTATGAACAAATCATCTACTCACTTCCCTTCTGTCAAAGCCGACATTTCAGATTATTGGATCCAGTAATTCATTTTTCATTTTAAGTAACAGAATAACTGTTAAGTTTGATTGTATAGAAAACTTCTTTCAAGTTCATATGAATGT
Organism: Detonula confervacea; assembly: GCA_036939415.1. NCBI lineage: Eukaryota > Bacillariophyta > Thalassiosirophyceae > Thalassiosirales > Thalassiosiraceae > Detonula > Detonula confervacea. Next base: position 8,141 of record JALLAS010001164.1, read on the forward strand.
GTTGGTGATAGCCACATACAAGAGTTAGCTTGCATTGGCTGAAGATAATAAGGCAATACTAATTGTCATGATTGGATACATGTGTTGAGATATCATAACATATCAGATTGTTTTGCTTGTACCATAATATGCATGCGCACAGATAACCAAGGGTGCATTCGGTGAATGAGACTCATAGGTGATGTGTTTTGCAAAAAGAGAGCTGATATCAATCATGTAGTAATATTTGAAATCATGAGTCATGGAAGCATTTCTAAAAAATAGTGATATCTTAATCTCAGCAGGACTCCCTGAATACTAGCAAATACTAGCATTCGGGTTTCCCTTGATGATACACCGTGACTGGCTCATCCAAACTACCAAGGTCTGATACATCACTGCGTATTGAATTAGGCCATGGCCGATACTGACAATGCACGCTGAAGACACACGAAGCTGCACGTAACTATTTTGGGATTAAACTCTAATCAAAATCCTGGCAAGTTGTGTTAAACAGTGCTGAGATTCAGTGCTGTAATCACCCACCTGGCAACCAAACAAATAACCAGCATCTGAATCGTTGTATATAGCCCTTGTTAGCCTTTGCAAACTGCAGATAATGTCTTGCTCCGTAGACAACTTCCCCTCATTATAACAGCTCGGTCAAAACATTATTTTCTTCGAATAGCTAGAGATGCAATCAGAGTATTCAAGCGCTGTCCAGCTGAACCTCCAGTAGCATTTAATGTAGTAGTAGTGCTTAGAAAATTAGACAGGATTAGTTTCTATAGTTGTCTAGACGCAGAATCTTGTAATTGCCATGTCTTTTCATCGCAAAGCCGCCTAAGGCAACAAGGTGTACAGAGAGGGACCTTCTTCAATCAAGTGACAAGAGGTTAGGAGGAAAATGTGTGCAAACATGAACACTAGGGGCACGTGAACGGCCACAAATTCAGTCAAGCATGCGACGTTTGTTATCTGCCATAAGCGCCATTGTAACCGAGATACTGGGCCGTGCGGCTGGTGGAGGCCGGTCGTCGTCCACGTTACCCCAGTCATTCTGGATGTCGCAGAGAGTGGCAGCTGCTCCTGGAATGACGTAGCTACGGTGTCGTGATTGTAGCCTAGATGGTAGAGGGGGTGGGCGTACAAGTCTGCCCGTGATGAGGTTGAGAGTGCCATCATTGGCGCGTTGTTGTTGATGTTGTGAGCGGTGATGTTGCCGACACATATAGGGTGTTGTTGGTCTCGTGGAGGGACGAGAGGTACGACACCCTGCCCGATGTACTGCTTTCATTGCGTACACCCAATAGCTCTGCTGTTCCAGATTGTTGTTGCGGAGTGAAGAGAAATTCAATTCGAGTAGATACCTGCTACCCTCCGGTACTGGTCAGGTTCGATTGTTGAGAGGCAGTTGATTTCTGCGAGTGTTGCATTGCGTTCATGCAGTCGGAGGTACCATTGGGTTTCGCGATGGAGATAGGTGTTGCGAAACACCTATTGTCCGTGCAAGATGTGGAGGATGCGCGTGATGAGTTGCTTAGCCCAGTCTCCGCCCGAGAGTCTCGAGGGAGAGCAGCCAAGAGATCTGCTCTAAAGTTTGAAAAGTCCCGCGGAGATTTTACCTTCCATGAAGTGCTTCCATGGTATCGTGTCTTGGCTGGCTGCGACTATTTTCATTTCTGGAGACAGATGCGGGAACTTGCCAAGCTTTTTAGTGCCGCAAAGAAGGATGTACTTGGGCAGCCAGTAGGCCAGCTCAGGATGGAAATAGTTGTTGTATAGCCACTTACGAAGATCCGCCACCATTTCCTGCAGCAGTTGTGTTCTTCCTTCCGATGGACATCCGGTGAGATGCGCCGCTGTTTCTTGCTTGCCATAGTTGGGGGCCATCACAATCCGGAATGGATAGCTCTACATACTAAATACGACATTTCGTTCAAGTTTATTTTTTGTTAGGTAGGCGTGTAAGGAAAAACATATGAA
>JALLAS010001165.1:0-10099 GCA_036939415.1 Detonula confervacea
ACCCTACACTTTGAGCACCCCTCTAAGAAAGGTGCCAAAGCTGGGTCTTGTACATGGGTCCGCATGATGAAACGGATGGGTTGTAACCCGTATGCCAACTGGCTTTCGGAAATTTAATCTTGTGTGTTTGAATGTGTTGTAATTTTCATGATTCGCGAAAATGACCTAACTTTCTACGTACAAAAGCTACGATATCTCGACCAATTAAATTGAAGTGGATTTGGGTCAACCGACCGTCGAACTTCAAACGATTGACATTCGATGACCACTCGAGCTTCTCGGGATAAATTTGACTTGGCACTATCCAAGACACTCACCTTTCCAAAACGGTGCCTCACTCTCACCAATTCATGAGATCGCATGAGATCGCATGAGATCGCGAGCTCGAAAGGAGGCTTGTTATTTGCTTGGGCGCAAATATGCGCCCGTACCCGGAATCCTGTTAACTGTAACGCGTCTGATTCATCTTCAGGAGGTTGTGGGTTCAAGCCCCACATGGTCAACGTTGACAAAACCTGGATTTTGGGGAGGATTACCTATAAAATCGCCCGATCGGGACTTATCCTCAACGACGCCTGGGGCTAACTTCTATGAAGGAATCAGTAACGATTGTTATGACTCTGTGACAATTGTGCTAGTTGGGTCATAGTCGCATGATTTAATGGGATTGATAAACAGGGTTTCAAACAATAGTCCACTGTTGACATACCTATTGTAAAATAAAACACGTTAAAATCGTTAATAAGTTATACCTCGTACAACTTCCCATGTTTTCCGACAACAATGAGAATCACCAAATCAGACCAAATCGCACAGTTCAGCGTCGTCGGTCATCTGTCGTCAATTCAGCGCAGCGCACTCAGCGCTGGATCAGCCGCCCGAACCATCACCACAGAAGATAACCACCTATCACCACCATCAACCCAGAAATATCGACCTTTGCAAATCACCTCCTGCCTTCGGCCATGAAAACCTCAGGATCTCGGTAGTCGGCAGCGGCGGCCCTGTAGAAAAGTCAGGCATAATACTTCGATCCATGTTCCACACGCTCTACAACCTTGCTTTCTCATTGCTTCTCGTCTTGAGTAGAGAATAATTCGCTATCCTTCAAAACACTCTTCCGAATTACCCTCCGAAAATCGCAGATAGACTTATCCAGTTCTAAGATATTCCACCAACACCATACCCTCATCATTGACCCTACACCAAACATATTATATCTACCCTTCTTCTGGATTATTATGGAATGATTTATGAGCAAACAGCAGCTAAGAGCAGACGCAGACGAGAATAGGAAATTAGCGAATCACCTGCACGGATCACTCCCAACACTTTGCCCAAGCTTTACCTTACTTCTTATTGGCGGCGGCTCGCGTGGCATTATTCTCTAGCAAAGCCAGAAAATATAAAAGATGTTTCCTCTCTTGGATGAGAATGAGGAAAGTTTCGTCTGCCAACATATTATATGCAGCAATCTTGATCCTTCTTGCGCCGAGGACATTCAGCGCACACCATCATCTGTGCTCAGTCTACGCAGGATTATTGCGGTAGCATCAATTGCATGGATGGGTATATCTACGTATCATCATTTTTTGTATCCTGCAACCAGTATTTCTATGGGTACGAGTATTCTTGCCATAGAGCAACGATCACAGTCATTGCAGGAAGTAGAAGCTTCTCAAGATCGCCGAATGCTGTGGGGTCTATCCAACTTTTTCGATCCATCTTCTATTGCTCTACGCAAACCTTTCGGAAGTAGCGATATCCATTACGCTAACTCGATCATGGCAACAAAATTTCGCATTCCAGATCTATCACCTTACAATCAACAGAATATCATAATGACTGCATCAGTCTTTCAGCGAGAACTCTTCCTCCTATACTACGATCCAAATGAGGATGCATTTATGGTGTATGTCGATGAAAGGAAGGATAATTACCAATCAACTGTATGGTCTCCAATTTGGAGCAGATTGAATCTCATCATGCCAACATTGGCGTTTGCATTGAGGAACAACTTTCCCGAGAGATTCCAAGGCAGTGGGTCCGCTGAGTTCATCACATTGGTTTCCTCGGGGGAGGCGCCCATAATGTTGTGCGATTGCGTGATGGAGGAGGAACGTCTGAAGCGGCCGAACTTCTGTCCCAACGAGATGTTTGCACCCATCTTGCAATTCGGGAGTGTGTACAAGGATGCGGCGATATTGCCTACTGCGGTGACAATGCCTACATGGGTTAATCTGCCATGTTTTGCAGAATGGCAGATGACGGGAGGAGGGATATGTCAGCAACTTCAGCTGCGGCGTGATGTAGCGGGGCTGCTGGGTGGGGAGGAAGCCCTTGGCGGTGTTGCTGATGATGCAGTAGAGCAGCAAGCCATGCCATTTTCCGAGTGGGATGCACTCATTCCATCACTGATTTGGAGAGGGAGCGATTTGGCGTTCCTGGCGTGTTTGCATCCTGGTGTACGTTCTGTGGACTGGGCCAGGGATGTAGCGCCCCGGCTTGCACGTTTTGGTGATACGTCGAGAGGAGTTATACAGTCTCTGCTGGACTTGTGGGATGATAATTTGACCCCGAGGTGGAAGGCGGCGACGTTGTCGGCCATGGCCAAATTGGATGCAGATGAAATTGGGACCGAGGGAGATAAGAGCGAAGGTGTTGGCATTCCATTCTTGAAGAAGTCTAACATTCCATGGATCGATGCCAAATTTACTGTCAAGTCAACATCTGGCCATTATCATCCTTTTCAAGAGCATGGAATGCCAGTGACAGATGAAGAGATGACTCTCTCGCAACTATCGAAGTACAAGTATCATATCGGTAAGAGCCTTTCAGATTTTCCAATAAGATGTCATTCCTTTATTTACTTACTTCGTTTCTCGAACCAAATTAAATATAGATATTGGTGGAGGTGGGGGTGAGATTTAATGGTCGCTCCGATTGCAAACTTACCTCGTTATTTATTTAATCCATCATGACTGACTTTGACTTTTCAATCACCAACAACTTAGGGACTACTTGGCTTGGTACAGTTGAAAAACTTGCAATGCCAGGAGTACTGTTCCATCATAACTCAGCAACAAAAGATTTTTATCATGATGGATTGCTTGCATGGATACATTACATCCCAGTCAGTGAAGTGAGTGAAGTACTTTTTGTTGATCAATCAGTTTTATAAATAGCACCAGATGTGCACTCGCTGAGGCATATATTTTCGCTATATGTCCCTTTCTGTAGGACTTGTCTAATTTGAGAGAGATGTATGACTGGGCAGAAGGAAACAGTGCCAAAGCGCAAAAGATATCTGAAGGAGCGACAGAATATGTGAAAAATATGGCCAAGCCTGAGGTCATGAAAGCATCGTATGAAATGTATTTTGTTCATTCTTTGAAGAAAGTAATAGGTGTGTACCAGCCAATGGAAGGCGATGATGCACATGGACAAATGAAGAAGTGGTTATCAAATTGGTCTCTGGCTGGCAAATGCTCTGGAAGGGATGAGACGTGTGAATTGAAGAATTGGAGAGTCTCTACATAAAATATGTAAGCGCAATCTCTTCAATGACTTGATTGTTTACTATTGATTGAATCTTTCTAAATTTTTCAAACATGCATGTGTCTCCAATAGAATCATTGCCAGTGCAACAATTATCGAGCTCACGGTTACCTAGGTGTGTCAGCAGTATTGCTTGACTTTTTTCTAATGATGGATCTATTGCGCCCACTGGGATGACTAGAACATCATCATCTTCAAGGCATTTGCCGAAATGACAACGGCCAATACAGTGAAGCTGAAATTCAATGTCAGTGAAGCATTACGTGGCTTTCCTTCTATATCACCCATCGGATCGCTTTCGACAAAGTAGGGACTGATGAGTGCCTTAGCCTTGGCAAATACAATCTCATACCCACACTCTTCAGGGCAGGTTTGTTCATGACACTCGCACAAGTTCAACATCGTTGGAAAGCAAAATTCTAACTCGCCGCACTCGGCATCGCTATTACATTTGGGGCCACAGTGTCCGCGGGCTGAAGCTTCGTCCAAACCACACCTGTGTTTGAATATTCATCAAATAGGAGTGTTAAATCACACCATGGCTCCCAGAAACATCAAGGCATAAAAAATGGGTATTTGCCGCCCCTACAATTTCTTACCTGGAGTCGTTATCCGCTAAATCGAGATTTGTGCACACGGGATGTTCTCCCTCGTCAAAGGTGTTGCAATAATTCAATTGAATTCCCCAACACTCCTCTCCACCCGCGCATTGAACGTGATGGGTGCATTCAGACTTGCAATTGCTTCTTGCATCAACCTCTGTAAATCCACAGCGAAATCCTGTGAACATGCGAGAGAGCAATAATTGAGGGAAATTTATGGTCAGAATTTGTATCAGAAAGATAAGAAGGATTCAAGACAGGTTGGTGAAACGACAAACGATGGGCTCACCAAAGTCGGGTTTCAAGTCATCAGGGAAAGAAGAGTACTTAATGATATCATCAGGTCCATTTGCTGGTGCATCGTCCTCTGGCAGATAGTTCTGTCCTGTACAATAAAGATCACCATCTCCGCAGAAGCCAAAACTTGAGCAGCAATCTCCTTCACGACACATTCCGTCCCCGATGCCTCCAGCTTCAGAAATGAGAAGTCAAAATGTTAGTTGGGATTGTAGAATGCAGTAATACAAGTCAAACGAGGAAAAATGCTTACCACCACAAGTTCCATCATCTTTTTCCTCGCCATCTTCTTCGCTGTAAGCTTTTGTGGTAAAGCAGTATTTTTCACCAGAACCACAATATCCCCAATCGGAGCAACATAGATTATCGTCAAAGCAGAATCCGTCACCTACATCACCACTAGCGCATTGGCCAGCATCCTCCGAGTAAGTAGGAGACGATGGGACCCCTCCAACAGTGCTGGGAGAGGGGGCAACAGAATCATCCTCGCAATGTTGTGGAGTCGCACCACACCAACCCCATGGACTACAGCAGTCACCTGCAGTTGGACAAGTTCCATCGCTATGACAGTTTTTTGGAAATCAGCGGTCAGAGATGTGAATGTTACTCAGCAATGAATATTATTGAAAAAGGTGAAATAACGTACCCTCTGTCGCCATATCCACAGGTTCCAACATTAACAATTGGACACTCGTCTTCGTCTGTGTCATCGGGTTTCACAATGCATTGAGGACAAGTTGGTGCAGGAGTAGAGATGGTGGGAGGAGGCTCAGTAGGGCTAAGTGTTGGTAATCGGGTTTCAGCTGGGCGGACACGATCAAAAGTTGGCGAAAGCGTCTTGAATGTGTCAACTGAAGGATAGACGAGAAAATCAATGATGTTAGGTGTGGTAAATTGGGGGAATTAGAGATAAGAAATTTGACGAATCATGGCTATCCTCACCTGTTGTGGTATCACCGTATGTGGATGTTACAGTTGGTTTTGCAGTTGGGTCCAAAGTTGGCGTACTAGATGAAGGGAAAGGAGTTGGGTCCAAACTTGGTGTATTCGATGATGGGAGAGGAGTTGGCTCGCTGCTTGGACTGGGAGTATCTGTTGGAGCAGAGGATGGATGGATGAATTTAGTGGGAGGATAAGACACAGTGGGAGACAGAGTCACGGGTCGTAGAGATGGTGAAATCGTTGGACTCGACGTAGATGGTGAAATCGTTGGACTCAACGTAGATGGTGAAAGGGTTGGAGGGTCCATAGGCGAAAGCGTAGGCTTGTTGGTTGGTGACGATGTTGGCTCCATTAATTGACACCCCTGCGAGTGATCCAAGGCATCAATAATCCCATCTCCGTTGACATCTAGGCAGCTCCAACCAGGACCATAGGTCGCACCGTATTCGATTCCACAATCGCGTTCAACTTCGTCATCGTAGCATTCCGGATCAGTTCCTGCCCACGCGCATGATTTGCGGCATACCTGACCTTCAAGACACCCAGCATTGGAGTCGACATCACAGGTAGGTTCTGTTGGTGGTTCTGTAGGCGGAAAGGAGGGCCCTGGCGTTGGAAACGGTGTAAAGATGTTATCTGTAGGATCAATGACATTGCAGACTGCATTGTCGTCTTGGATGAAATCGTTCTCGGGATACTCGTCTTGTAAGAACTTCAAGAATGAGCCATCAAAGGCTTCGCTGATGGTAGTGTTGACATTGGGAAGAAGCCTTTCCTTTTCGAAATCTTTTGGTTTATACCAAATCATGTCAAAGCCGTAGGTAAACTTCGTAATGTAAACCCCATCGCTGTCAGGAGCTTGGTCAACCAAATTGCCTCCGGTATAATACGAGCCATGGGCACAGTAATTCCTATCACTGTCATAGGGAGACACAAAGTTGTAGATGAAGCCGTCGGGTGCGTCAGCCATGATTTTATCAGCGAGAACCTTCGAAACTACAACCTCGAAATACTTGTCAAGTGCATTGATGATTTTGTTTGCAGTGTCTGGACCGTAGCCTTGATCAAGACATTTGAGGTACACGGGTACATCAGTAAAGCGATTGATATATAGCTCAGCATTGCACGCGTCGTAGCCTGTACTCCACTCCACTGCTGTGACATTATCGAAGAGGCAGGTAGATTCATCTCCATCACATGAAGCAGTAGGGGGGTTGATGGCGTCAAGAAAGACATACTCATCATTATCATTCTTGGAAAAAGCCCTTTCTGTGTAGAGACTTCAAATTTCAGTTTGTTAGAATGAGAATAGAATGTTGTCAGAGGCGATAGTACCAGTCGACTCAAGAGGGGGACATGTAGATGGATAGAACTTAATGGATAGAACTTACTCCTTTTCCAAATCATCGTAAGAAAAGTCTTCAGGACAAGTAATTTCCAAATTCTTGATCCTGTAGTACATGCGTTGAACCTATTGCACAACCATTATTTGTGTACATTAGATGTGAGTTTTATTTGGGAAGTACAATGTCATATTGCAATGCGAGAGGAATAAGATATGTGGATGACTACAATACTTACAAATCCCTGTTCATGCTTGTAGCACTGCCCAGGCATTGGCAACTCGTCAACATCGTACTTATCCGGGTGCGCCCAATCACACATTGAAAACTTGGGTAGATCCATGTTATTGACTTGACAGTTCCCACCCTGAAGATTATCTCCAATTTCTTTAACCCAAACCTTTTGCAATTTGCAAAAGCGAAAAATATTAGCGTCATCGGTATTTGGCAATGAGGTATTTCACAAACATAAAAAAGCAGTTCTCTCACAGCTTTAAAAGTTGAGGCAAAGTTATCCAACGCAGACATCAACATGTCTTCACCAGAATCGTCCGGGCCGATGGCAGTAGGTAGTTCTTGGAACTTGAGGAAGAAATCTTCCTTGAACTTGAAAGTTTTCGTCACTGAAGCTTCTTTGCCCGCCAATGCCGCTGTTGGCAGCAGTGCCAGAAGATATGGAGAGTAATACATGTTGACTTTTAATGTGGTTTTTGGTTGATATTGTTTTATAAACTCGATCTCGGGAAGAAATCAATTTTATGAGAGCACAAAAGATGAATGCTTCGTGATGTTGACGTCTGGAAAATTGAGTCGATTGATAGGGCAGGAATGCAGATAAACTTCCGGCGGTACATTTATTTTGAGGTGCCGTTGTTCGTACAATACAATGTACAATACAATATTGTACTCCGATCTTTATTATAGGCGATCTCTCTCTAGCGGAGACAGCGATGGTATGCGAGTGTTGAATGAGAATGAGTCGTCCGTTAATGCAACGTATCAAAGAAGTTAGGCGAGATGTGTGTGCGACTCGTATGTGAAACCATACCATGGCTGCCATGTCCCATGCCAATGACATGGCAGGGTCATGGTCTTGACATTGGCCATTGCGATGCGTGCGGAGTGCGGACGACATGCGACATGTGTTGTTTCGTAGGCGTAGGTACGATATATCGTAAGCTGGATGGTTCGACCGTTCGACTCCTATCTTCTATGTACTCCTAGCTATGCTGCTTCAATAATGTGAAAATAAGGGCTACTTGAATCGTAGAACAATTATGTATTTATCATGTATCCTTATGGACACATTGTAAATTATTAAAATAATTTATCCTAGATAAATGTATTCATTTACTCTGCTCTTATGACGACTTTTGTGGGAATGGAATCAAGTCCTGCGCTGGGTCGCGCCCTACGCCCAGTCACGGGTTATTTATTCGTGCATGTCTCACGGCTCTTCCTACCTCTCGCGTATTTTCGTCGAATCTGAGCACCGCGATCTTTATCGGATACAAGTGGATACATTAAATAAAAGAAGTGGTTACAATTACATCACATGTAGGAGTAGGAAATAGTATATTGTCTACGGCCGGATCCAAGCTCGGCATTCGGCATCATGCACTCACATGCTAGATTATCATTGGGCTCATCAATACCACTACCAATCTAAATTCATACATACCTTTGGTTAAATTTCCCTCCTACCTGACTCAACTTTCTCAATTTATTTCAAATGCTTCTCTCCTCTCTTTTAATTGGAGAAGAGACTAGCAATCACCAATTTTCCATGGCTCTGACGGTCTTCTTGGGAAATTTTACCAAAAAACAGATATTGGCATGCTTTGATAGTGATAGTATTGTTTTCTGGACCAAATCTGAAAGTGGGGGGGTGTCAGCTCATATTCGCGATGTCCGACGCCGGTACATAGGAACTCGTACGCATTTTGGCGGGAAGAGTTTTTCGACAATCACACATCACACACAATTGCATGCACGTTGCATGCAAACTCCACGATAAGCCTAAAATAGCAAAAAAACTCCCGTAAATCACGCTAATTCTCGAAGTTGCACCTCGGTGTCGAAGTTGAGCAATGGCACCTTCAACCAAGACCCTTAACAGGCAACGTACAGCGTCGCGGCGCGCTGCTACTGCTGCTGTGGCTGCAGCCGCGGCCGCCACAGCCGCGCCAGCATCAGGTGTACCAGATAATGACAATGTCCTGACTCCTCCCCCTCCTCTCCCTCCCCATCAACCCAAAACTCCCAGGAAGATGAAATTCATGCCTCCAACCAAATGAGCAAAGGTAGATAATTTAAAGAAGGCGAGAGCTGAGTCCAAACAGTCCAAAGAATAGGATGATGTCAGGGCCCTGGCTCGTGCTCGATTAAGAGGGGCACCCCCGATAATGATTCCTCTAACCTCGCCCGATGAGAGGAAACCTTCTGCCAAATGGGGGGGGACCCAACAGGCGAAGAACGAGGAATAATCCTGGTAAACCCATTAGAGTTGTCAAAAAAAAACAGATCAGTTTACAGTTGGTCCAGCTATGTCTCATATGCGCCCAGGGTTTAACCTCACAAGAAGTACGATGACGAAATGAGTAAGTTACGACACAGTATCAAATGGTTACAGTTCGAACGAGATGATGTGTGTAAGCATATGCGGGCTCAAGAGAATGTCATTGCTCAGCTGAATAAGAAGCTTCTATCTGAAGATAAAAATGGAGACTTACGTCCAATGATTGGTTATTCTTCCGAGGATGAAGACTCATAGGAAACTAACTCTATTGACTCCATGACGGGGAAATATGTCAAGCTCTTCATCAAGTGTGCTCTCTCTATCTCGCCGTCACCAAGATCTCTTCCAGACCCAGCTTGAGGAAGTCATTTGTGCCCTTGGATTAGACAAGAGTGGTCACATGACCACGGAGGTACTAAATGACCAGTTTGTCAAAGGTATAAGGACTCTGTGTGATATTCACTTCTCGAATCATCACGAGTCCCAACGTGCCGATATTGTGGGGGGATTGCTCTTTCAAAATCGTATCTTTTTAAAAGAGGCTTCCCTTGGCACAACTGCAAAAGCAACTGCCTCTATGGCTGGCTGCATATTCAATGCCGTAATCATTCTGAAAATGATTGACTCAAAGGCGGGATCACTCAATGACACTGCAGTCGATGAGTATGCCAAGATTGAACTTGACTCTGAGCTAATCCAGAAGAAAAAGGGCAAGGGAATTCTCAGACATCACCACTATCTCACAGGTACACGTGAAATAGCCAATGGACTCGTTGACCATTTGTTTTCATTCGTAGATGAATATGGTAATCCACTTGCAGAAGAGAAGCAGGACATGG
>JALLAS010001166.1:0-10099 GCA_036939415.1 Detonula confervacea
GACAGACTAAACAAACGGGTGTGTGCCACCCGCGGGTGGATTAAAAGTGACCCAACATCAAGACAGAGGATCAAGACTATCGTACCGCGCGCCACTATCGTGCATGCAACCATAATCTATGCTAATGAAAATTTTGTTCTTGCATAATCATTGAAGATCATTGATCATTGTCGCAATCAAATAATCGCTCCTTCATTCTTTATTTCGACAATCACGCGTATTCAAGTTGCCCGCGTCACACCTGAAGTTCAAAATTTACCGTTGGATACGATAGTTACATTATTTAATTTCGTCGTCGCCGCTCTAGTACTAGTAGCTGTGGAAACCATCCCAAATATCACTCGCCTGCTTTTCTCTCGGAGTTATATTTTGGAAAGAGCGCAGCGAGTTAGCTACCCACCCATAAGTAATATCATCTGAACACCCCGTCGCCCAGCAGCAACACAACCCAGACAAAGAACAAAAATCAACATAATTACTTAAGACGCCGACAAGAAAAGCAACAAACAAAACAAACCATGGGAAACATATTCGGCAAAGAAAAACCGCTCAAGGAGCAACTCCGCGAAAACAAACGCATGATCACCCGCGCCATACGCGAACTCGACCGCGAAAACCGCGCCCTCGAACGCGAGGAAAAGCGCCTAACCATGGAAATCAAAAAGATGGCCCGCCAAAATCAAATGAAGGCCGTTAAAATAATGGCGCGGGACCTGGTCCGCACACGACAATACATTGGAAAATTCATCGAGATGCGGAGTCAGTTGCAAGGGTGTGCTTTGAAGCTGCAGACGGTGAAGACGCATGCGGCCATGGCGGACGCCATGTCGAGTACGGCGCTGGCGATGAAGAAGATGAATAAGGCCGTGGATGTGCCGAAGATTAATCAGATGATGATGGAGTTCGAACGGGAGAATATGAAGTCTGAAATGATGCAAGAAATGATGGGTGATGCTATGGATGATGTTATGGATAATGATGAGGAAGAAGAAGATCGCATTGTGGATCAGGTGTTGGATGAGATTGGTATTGATATGAGCGAAGGAATACCGAACGCACCCGAGATGGGATTGGGTGCTCTCGCAGCTCCTGTAGCTGCTGAAGGAGGTAAAGTTGCAATAGGTATGGGGGAGAATGGGGGGAATACAAATAATGGAGGTACTGGGGATGAAAATGGGGGTACTGGTGGCGGTGCAGAAGATACTGCCATTTCAGACTTAGAGGCGCGATTGAACAACTTGAAAAGATGAGTTGAAGTTACTTTTGTTGACGCTTTCCTGTCATGGTGTAAATATTTGAATGTTGACAAAAAATAGTATGATGTAAAAATGGTAAGACTGAGTTGTATGCCTCTTTTCCGCTTTGGGGCAATAAGAATGTCTACTTTCATTGCCGCCACAATCTACGAAGTCAAAAGTGGGATGTTGCAGTGCTATTCATAATTCATGATTTATCCATGATAGAAGATGTTGACATGAATTATCATTCGAGATCCTACAGCAACCCTACAGCATTTAATTCTTAAAAAATCTTGCTGTGACTTATGGTAGCTTGTGGTCTGCTCTTGTCTGATGCAGTAGCTAATGACGGGCTCTTGCCTAATGCAACTGCACTGGCAGTGAGCCAGAGAGATGGATAGAGCAGAAGGGAGAACGATCTGGATGGAATGATGATTCATTCAGAGTTCAATTATCATTTGCTGTAGATATTCAATATCAATTCAGTTGTGGGCATCGTATTATTTTCTTTTGGCAGTGGTTGTATGATGTGTCCGTCCGTGCTCGCTTGTCGCCCGGCGGGCGCGTGCTCCGTCCAGAGTCCAGAGCAAGGCCAAAGCGTGCATGCTCTGCCCGCGCTCTTCCTGTCGCTCCTATTGCACCGACAAAAGTGGATTTCAGATCTAAACATTACGCAATGTTGCACTTATCCAATATCCTCATAGTTTGATCATCCGAAATAGAAGTGCTAAAGGAATAAAATATAATAATTCATATTATATTTCGCACTTTTTTGATACATTATGATTGCTGCCACTGACGCGGGATGACCGAGCGACTGACGACTCTTCGTCGTATTCCGCCACACTCACCTCTACCATCATGTTCTCCACAACGCCATTGCTACGCCGTTGATGATGAGGCTGGTTTTCCACCTGCCCGCACACGCCTGGACTGTTCTCTCCTTATTTTGAATCCCATTCCCTTTTCAATCCATCCTCCTCACATGAAGTCACAAACTGCAACAACCCCGATCTCACCATTGCCCAGATCTCGCTGCCAATGCCAAATAATGACGCGACGAAGCCATCAACATCAAAGTTCCATGTCCGACAGAAAGCAACGGCCTTGCATCCGCAGCCGCGGCAAGGGATCATCGACAGTAGCTTTGGCATCCATAGTTCTGTTGGCGAGTAGTACGTCTGCATTCCTCATGCCGTCATCCACAATACCCGTCTCTTCTCCGTACCACCGACATCATGATGGGGAACGGGGGCATCATAAAATGGTGTCATCATCGGTGTCCGAGGAAGATCCTTGGGATTTGTTGGATGAGTTCAAAGTATGGGCTGTGAAGGGGAAATATGACATGATTGAATTCCAAAATGCCATCAATACACTTCGACAAGAATGTCAGTCAAATATACAAACACTCGAGAAGGAAATCACATCAATCCAAGAAACCATTGAACAACAATCACAATACACATCTCAAGAACATTATGATTATGATATCTATGGAAATAGTGACAACGCAAGCTGTGATGACGGCACAATTGTCCCGGTATCATCTGTGAAGGCCGTGTTTGCGGGATATCAAACGACAGACGCTGATCGTGAGAGATTGTCAAGCGCTCATCCAGAGGAGAGAGGATGAAATATCATCATGAGGAGTGCTACGATTGCCATTAGATAGTATACAACTCATGGATTCTTGATCAATGAGACAAATGGAAGGTGTCATATGATCTGGCTCAAAAGAATCAAATGTAAATAATAATGAAAACAAAATATCTACTAATTAATGTACTTTATTTCGAATGCTACAGTGCCTTCTATGATCACATCATCGGCATGTTACTGCCTTGTCACGGATCACGGAGGTAGGAAGATACTGCGTGGTGCTCCGGATGGACTTGATCGAGCACAAGTGTGTGGTGCGTGGACTCATCACTACACTCATCCTGCCAAAATATACAGGGATGAGGGGTAAGGGTATTGCCCATCGGCCAAGTGTGCACTACTCTCATTGTAATCATTTTTTGCATCAGTTTCCATCATCTATCCACCCACTCATGAAGAAAAAGAAAGCTAAACCTAAATCTATCTAACCCTACAATCGAATCCACCTCGTTTTCCTAAAGACCCATCATCTGATCAACATAGTTGCTTGCACTATCCGGATCACAGCACGGACAACCAGCCCGTCGAATTCCAGGGGCATGCTCGCTCTTAGCCATTTGCTGCAGCAGCTGTTCCGATGAAGTATAATGGTTATTATTCGTTACTGATGCAGAGGAAGTTATAGGCGTGTGTCTAACCATGGATGATTTCGACACCAACGTTGTTTCTGCCACTGTTAGTTTTTTGGAAACAGCACCACAAGATAATTGCAGTTTCATAGTTTAGATAGATATACTTTGTTGTGTGCTCAGATGTTGATGTGTTGTCTGATATGACAACACTCTGCTGGGCGATTTTGCATCAGTGTTTATTTACTTACCATCTTCGTCTTCTTCATTAGTCGGCCGACGAAAAACGATATTTCCTTTGCCATATTTGTCATCCATCGTTAAATTCTTCACCACGCCGTTCAATGTGGTATCTTCCTTCACTTTCAATTCCTTTTCATCCTTCGTTGGCATGTCATCCTTTTTCTCTTCCCCATCATCCAAAGGTGTGAACGGCTCCCCCCATTCGGGCGCAACGCATCCCCTTTCTACGTATTCATCCAAACAAGCTTTCAAATATTCTGCCACCAGCCTTCTTCCCTCTACGCTATCAGTTGTATCATCGTTACCCACGAGTTGTCCAATTTGTGCAAATGTCATATCCCTCGCTTTCGAACACAATGATTCCGTGGTCCGTCTTCCCCCCTCAAACGAAGGCGGCAAAGCATCCAGTACGTCATCCTGTGTAACATCCGATAAAGGTTTGAGTATACGCGTTTTAAACGACCCCCCGATACGAGACTCCTCCAAATCCGGTATGAGCGGCTTCGGCCAGACCGGCACCGCCGCCGCCGCAACATCTTTCCGTTGAGCATCATTGTCGTTGTTGTCGTTGTTGTTGTTGTTGTTGCTGGCCGCAGCAGCATCCGCCGCCTTCTTGCTCCTCTTCTTTCGCGGCGGCTTCGGGAATACGATCGTTACGGCGGTTTCGAGAGGGACGCATCCCGGCTGCCGACAGGAAACTTGCATGGCCATGACGGAGGTGCCCAGGTCGAGGGCATTTTCGGGGATGGTCGATTCGATGTATCCGATGACGCGGCGTTTGTGTTGCCGTAGCATGATGTTTTCGTTTGCCGAGAACATGGTATCGTACGGGTAGGTGGTTTATGTTGTCGCGTTGTGGTTGATTATGTTGCGGTTTCCGCTGTTTCTGTTTCACCAATACGATCGACGGCGGCGACGGAGTGTTTCTTTCCGGTGGGAGTATCGTAGGCGGGGTTCTGGTTTTATTTTGTCGGCAGGGTTCTGCTTCTGGTTTGCTTGCGCGCGCTGTTTTTATGATGTACGGAGCGTCTGCGAGGCGTTGTTTTGTTTTTGTGGGGCGCGCGGAGGAGAGAGGAGAGTGACTGGAAAAGGCTGGAAAGGGTTCGTGATCGTACGATGTTGGCATGGCTGGGTTGTTCGTTGGCATACATAGTAGATAGGTAGGTTGGCGTAGCTATGGTATCGTAGGTTGGCATGCTGGCGCTGTTTGTTGTTTTGCAGGGGGGGCGCTGGTACAACTCTCACATATTCCTACGTGAAGATTGATCCCGCCATTCCCATTGCCGTTGCCATTGCCGTTGCCGATGGCGCAACGAACAACAACTGATCTCAACTACTGATCCATGCTGACCGCTAACATATACGATATGTATCTAGCGCTGCGCGCGAGTGACCGCCGACCACATATCTTCGTCGCTCCCATATCTAACCCGTAGCCCATTGCTAGCCCTGCATAGCCCACAGACAAAGACTCATGCCAACCATGAAGACGCTGTTCGTAGCAGCATGCTGCTTGGCGACAGCCTCCTCGTTCCCATTGCTCCCCGCTCTAACGGCCATCAGATCTTCCTATGGCGATTGTCGACAGAGCGCCATCACCCGCTGCGTTCCTCTCGCGGGCCAGAAGGACGGAAACATCGACAACCAACAACATCAGCAGACGACTCGTCGCCGTCAAGTGATCGGAACACTACTTGCTTCAACGCTGCTAACAATAGGCACCGCGCTTCCCGCCTTCGCCGCCGCGCCCAACATGCCCAACGCCAAAGAAGTACCCACCGACCAAGCGGCAACCTCCGCCGGACGGCGAGGCTGCCGCACCGATTCCAATCCGGGACGGACCATGGTAGAATGCAGGGGCGAACTGCGACAATTCAATGCCGACGGACGACTCTCGGGAGTGTCGGCCACTGCCAATGGGGTTAGCACGAGTGCGGTAAGGAATCCATCGCGGTTTTCGCCTCCGTGGACGTATTTGACGGAGACTAGCGATGGGAAGATTGCTTGGAAGAGTTTGGTGAATGCCGTTAGTGCGGTGGATGGTAGGGTGGAGATTGTCGAATTGACCGATGACTGTAAGTGCCCAAAGTCCGACATGACTTTTTTGTGTTCCTCCATACCATAATATTATACTTGGACTAATAACTGATGTCAAATAATATTCACGGCTGGTGTTGGTACCCATGGGTACAACTCGGATCAAAACAATTCGCATCAACGACAATAACAATTCAATATGCACTACGTCATGACCCACAAACAATGCAACAATAAATTTGTGCAATTTCAATTGGAAACGAATGAAATATAATAGATCTGCATGCAACGGTTCCAACAGAATATCCGCCAGGATTAGGCTACGATGATATCGAGTTTATACTGCGCCCAGAGGACAACCTTGTTCTGTACAGAAGCGTTTCTCGGCAATCAGTCTTCGTTTACCCTCTCACGCAACCTGTCAGGTGAGTTACTATATTTTTCCCAATATAACAAAATTGCGCCGCTGATTGAATTTTACTTGTGACTCGTTTCAACATTCGGGCATCAGTGACAAAAATAGCAATTTGAACAGGCTTCAGAAGATAAAAACTAATCTCGGGTGGGATGAGATGGGGATGAGGCAAACGGGTTCTGAACGCATGTGAATCGGTATTTAGCTTGGGAAATGTTGCTCCTAAAGTAATTTGCTCCAAATATCAATAAACAACTCTTTCACTATATGTTTACTTTCTTAACAATCAAACCGGCACTTTAATATGCCAGACTTCAACACAAAACAAACATCATCAATGAAAATACTGCGAACGGGCTTCTGCCCTGAACGAATAAGTACCATGCTACTCCTTTTGATGTGGCTAAGGAATCTGAATCCTCACTTTCTTGACAGGATCTGATTTACAACCTTCCATTTTCCTCACCGCCATGCTCCTGGTCCTTCTCTCACTCCTTGGAGTGACATTATTTTGCAACTTGTTGCTATCCTTCTCAATCAAGATTCCTTTGAGGGGTTTGGTCTTCGCCTTGTTTGACTGTCTGGGAGTGCTCTTGGTTGACGAAAGTGAGCCCGGAGTTTCAGGTATCGTCTTCTTGGTTAGCTTCGGGCGGGACTTGGGGGTAGTGTCAATGGAAGGGGGCGCTTTCCTAATCCTCTTCATCTTCAACGGAGAGCCTATGCTGAGCCAGTAACTTCCACGTGACTTGACTTGAGTATAAGTGCGGCTGGGAACGAACGCACTCACCAACTTCCAGCGGCTGCCATGTAGATTGTACCCAGCCAAGAACTGTTCGTGTTCATCTTCGTTCCACGTCCCAGTCAGGAGTTGAGGTGTGCTCTTTGCTTTTCTGGCAGGGAATGGAATCTTTTCATTGAAAATAAATGCGGACACCAAAAAGATTGCAATTGATAAAGTGGAGATTATGAACACCCAAGAGCTTGAGCCCGCTTCCTCGGATTGTTGTTCGCTGCTGAACTCCTCTCCTGTGGTTTCTTTGGCGGACGTTGGCAACAGCTTGGACTTCCAGAGAGGGATTGCAGCGAAGCTAGTGTCTTCGCTTTCCATTGCCTCGAAGGAAGTTGGCAACAAATTGAAGTTCCTGAGAGGAAGCTCGGCAAAGCTGGTGGTATGGGTCGAAAAACAGTAGAGGTTGTCTTCTTCTTGACTGTTCGTTTCTTCTTTTTCCATCGCCTCGACGGAAGTTGGCAACAAACCAAACTTCCATAAAGGGAGCTCGGCAAAGCTGGTGGTATCGGACGAGAAACAATGGAGGTCCATTTCTTTTTGAATCATGGGCTCATCTTGAGCATCGGTGCCGTTCGCTCCGGTGACGTCAACGCCTGATTGCACCACGAGGACATGCATCATGATGATAGAGACGAGAACGCTCAGTGCGATGGTACAACGAGCTCTTGTGCACTTGGCAGTAATTACAGCAATGACCTGTTGGTTGGTATTTTTCTGGGGCCCTTTGTTTTCTTGGTTCAATGAATCGACGTCATTGTTTTCCTCACGCCTTGTCTGAAGAGCAGCAGAATCTGCTGCAAATGCCTCTTCCTGAAACAAGCTCGATAAGTTTGTACCAGTGTAATCCGGAGGACCAGCTTCAAATGTGTCTTGGGAAGCCATGAGTTCCATTACTCTGCCAAGTAGAATACGTCCAACTATTGCTTTCGTCGTGTCAATGATTGATGACATGTGGTCATAAAGGAATGTTCCAACGAAAAGAAACAGCGGTGCGACGAAGGACAATAGACCGACGATGCTAGAAAGCAGACTCGCCAAAGAGAATGTGTTGGTATTAGAAACTACGAGTTGTGCAGTGCCTTCTACCTCAGTGGTCTCGGGCTCATCAACATCGATACCTGATGACTGCATGCTCTTCAGGGAGGAACTCAATTGATCTCCACTGGTAGATTCGGCATTCACAGGTGAAACCCTGGAGGACCCGCCAGATGCGGTATCTAGAATGTCTGCCATAATATCTGCAATGGCTCCTTCTTTTGAATTCAAATCATCACCTCTTGGAGTCTCGTCATCAAGCTCTATTCCAATGGTCGTGCGAGCAGATGGGTATTGGCCTTCCCAATACTTGTAAAGATTCTTGAACGGAGACAACGGCTGTTCATCGACTTTTGGTGAGGTGTCATCGGAAGAGTCCTCATCCTTCGGATATTCGGCCATGGTGGTATCGCCTAGGTTCAAGTCTAGCTTTAGACCTCCATATTCCAGGGTGTCATTCTTCTCATCAGGCTGGGGAGTCTTCGTCTGTGGAGTCTTGAAAATTTCCAGCGGAGTTTCGCTTAGACTGGGCACGGTCTTATGAAGATTATTGGCCGGAGTCAGTGGCTGTTCATCGTCTTTGGGTGGGGTACCGATGTCCTTCGCATCCTTGACTTTACTAGCGTCTTCTGGATTCAAGTCTAATTGAAGACCAGAGGTGAGACTGAAACCTTCGTTAATAACGTGGCCAATCTTCTCCTCATCAAGATGTTGAGTCTTCCACTGAGGACTCTTGAACATCTTGAACGGAGTTGCATTCAAACTAGGCACAGTGGTGCTTGAGCTCAAGCTAAGGTTTGCCTCGTTCTCCGCTTCCTTCCTGACACCACTGGTGACTGCATCATTGTCCCCTACCGCTATAGGACACTGCTCTTCTTCGTCCAAACTCAGCTCCTCAACCTTGATCGTTCCTGAAGAGATACCATCCAATATCTCATACTCGGTGGTGCTTCTGCCGTCAAGACTGGATGCAACATGCATTGCAGAGCTGCTCATTTTGCTCGACACACCCTCTACGCCACTATTTCCACCATCAACACAATTCAAGCTACCAATGTAATTATCGCTATTACTATCAAGTGAGTCAAGATTTGACAGTCCACGTTTCACATAAGGTGATGAAGGTGGACTAGGCTCTGGCGTGAAGCAAATTGTTGCTCCGACGATGCTGCTCTTCTCGTCATCCGCAACTAAATTTGGCTCCTTGCTTGCTTCTGGAGTAGTGTTGCTGACGTCTTCAGATTTGTTTATATCGGAGCTGCTAGCTTTCTTGACATGTCCGGAGCCCGCAAAATGTTCCTCGTTGACAGACGGATCTTCTGCTACAGAAGGACGAGGTACGAAGCGACTTTCGTTGCTTGGGGACAGAGACCTGCCAATGGAGGTAGGGCTTTTGCAGGACATGATGCCACCAACTAATGTGAGGATCAATGGAGAGTCTTTGCCTTGCCTTTTGTGAGATTGTGTGCCTATTGAGTTCGAATCGCACTCCTTCAATTACAACTACAGCCCTACTTCCCACAACGCACAGCTCAATAAGAGACCACAGCAATGAGAAGAGCAATCTAGAGCAATCCACAATCTGAAAGGCCACAACCGGGTGCGCGGATGTTCCCCTTTGACCTAGCCGTTCTGTTCGTGGGTGAATCCAAAACGTGAATAGGTTCGTATTCTTCTACTTGCGGCTTGATTGGGTGCAGTGTTGTGTCAAATCATCCGTCTGTTGAAAAAATGAAGTCTATTGGTGGAGTTTTGATGTGAAGTGATGAATGAAGCGTGCGACTCTCGCCAAGATCTTCACAGTGTAGATACTATTCCTACGTTAGATCCTCGTTAGATCATCCGATCGAAAGCTTCCCGTCATCGCATCCTATCGCATCCACCGTCAGTCGCATGCGTGCAATCACGGCCAATCACGATCAATCGTGTCGATCTGTGTCGATCATCTTCTCTTCTCATCTTTGTGGCGACGGGTAGACGAAATCAGGAGCAGCAAAATTTGGAACATCTTTTGGACATTTTGGACTAAGCTTTTTGACTCGGTTTGTACGAGTGAGTTTTTTGTGACCAGAGTCGCTTTCCCAACATCTCATTCGATGTTGGAAGGCGG
>JALLAS010001167.1:0-10106 GCA_036939415.1 Detonula confervacea
CGGGCGAGATAAAAATAAACACAACTATAACATAAAAAAATGAACGCCATTCCTAACCGTCACGCCACTTTATCACGCCACTTTTATCCATTGGTGCCATTCATTCACGCGCAGGCTGTTCCTAACCGTAACGCCACGTTACCGATTTTGTATCGTATAAATAAATTAATATCATAGATCTAAATCGATCTATATTAGATACTCGTCCGGAATGTCTTGCAGATGTCTTGATCTGAGATTGTGTATTGCATGTAGTCGTGAAGATAGATAAAAGGAGAAAGACCAAGAAATCCATTACCCCTTCTTTTTCAGATTTACATCTTCAAGCGTGTCTCTAGATCAGATATTGAGATCTTTATTGTTATATATATAAATAACCCAACTAACTTCTTACTCAAGCTCTATATATAAGAACCTTTAAAATATCTCTTTCCGAAAGATACATTCGGACCTTCACGTACCAGTAGATACCAAAGTCTCTGAGAGATACAACTCAGTTTGAAATGACTTGATTATTATTTCGAACATTTATCATGTTGTGTATGTGTTTTCCCTATTTATTTCGAGTAAGTAATATTGACGGATTATAGTATTTAAAAAATGATTTCCATATGAAGTTATAAAATATAATTATATTATATATGTGATATTTTGTAGTCTATTACAGGATTTTTATTCCTTTTTTATCATGATAAGTTCATACTCCTATCTACTCCTCTTTTGAAAGCCTATGGTACCATACTATTCTGTCGTTACTAAGTTATATTCATGATACCTTCATAAAATACTTCTAAAAATCTATTTCAAGGCAAACAGACTGCTTCTGGATGTCTTTTTTCTGACATGAACATAACAATAAGCCCAACCAGCCTAGCGACAACAACACAAACAAGCAAAATAAACCAACAAAAAGCGCTAGGAGTAGTATGGTAG
Source organism: Detonula confervacea (assembly GCA_036939415.1). Lineage (NCBI taxonomy): Eukaryota > Bacillariophyta > Thalassiosirophyceae > Thalassiosirales > Thalassiosiraceae > Detonula > Detonula confervacea. The sequence goes on from JALLAS010001167.1 coordinate 934, forward strand.
CTAGCTCGCTCAACCCAAGATCAAAAGATCAAAAGATCAAAAGCCAAGAGCTAGCCAAGCAAGAGCCGCATCTATCCGACAACAACAAACTTCAATGGCCGGCGATGCATGGCGAATGAAGTCGTCCATGCATACGATATCATCGTAGCACCATTCCTGTCCATTTCAATCGTCCATCTTGCTTCATGTCCCGTACATCTCCGAATCCAAGGTCCGATACACGATATACCCAGCCACACGCGGCATTCATATCCGAATCTCTGCGTTGCGCGCGCAGAGCAACATTGCGGTAAAAGCAAGGGGGAGAATCATCTCTCGACATCGTTGTCGTCATCATCCAAGTCCATAAGCAGCACAAGCCAGGCGCAGGCGCAGCATTAAATAACTAGAATAATGGAGATGGCAAAACCGGACAATCGTCGAAGCAGCCTGATCGAAGGATGGAAGGGATCGTCCGAGCTATCGCTGTTCACGCCGAGCGCCGTCCCCATCGCCGCGAACGACGACGAACACGACGACGACGACGAAGACGAAGCATCAATGAGTAGCGGCGATGGGAGCAGCGATGGCACGAAGTCGTCCGAACGAGATGTCGCCGCCGCGGAGACGACCCTTTCGTCGTCTGCGGGGGGGATGCCGCGGCGTCAAATATCGCTGACGGAACGACAGCAACGACGACGACGGCGCGACCATCGGCCGAACGATGCCGCGACCGGCTCCTCTACTCGAACTCGAACGGGCTCGTCGATGATGGCGGCCGGCGGAACGACCGCCGCCGCCGCCGCCACAATGACAATGTCCCTCAACGATTGCGATTGCGACGGCGGCGGGGCTGCCGCTACGGCCGCCAGGCAAAATTCCAAACGATCTCTGTGCAACAGCATTGATAACTCTTCCAGATCGTCCGTCAACTTTTCCTACAACGACCTGTACGGTGCCAGCGACGACGACGACGAAGACGACGACGATGACGGTTACGGCATGGTGAAACGAGTCCCCGCCTCCTTCCCCGAATCGGGTCACAGGGCGTCCATCCGCCCCATTCGCAATTCGTTCTTGTTTGACAACAACGACGATGGTAATGGCGGGGGTTACGCCAGCAGCAGCAACGGCGGGGAGAGCATGGTGTCCGTCAACGTCCACACCGTCAAGGACGGTTCCGCCGGGGGCGAGAATAGCAGCATCGACACCGCGGGCGAGGATGGGAACGGGCATCGCGACGACGACGATAATTCTCGACGGGCGGAGGAGGTCATTATTATTTCTTCGAGCGACGAGAGAGAAATAATAACGAAGGGGTCGTCTCAATATCACGGCGGTTCGCTGGTGACTTCGATGGCGGAATCGATCAAGAATTTGATCGGATCGTTGGACGGCGAGCAGAGGGAAAGAGGAGGAGGCGCCGCCGAGCGCAACGAAAAGGAGGAGGCGACGAAACGCATCTCCGAGAAGGAGCCGGGGGACGACGAATCGGACGACGCGTCGGCGGCGTCGAGCGCCGAGTCCTTGTCGCCGTATCAACGACTGCCTCCTTTGCCCCTGCGCCTTCTGCAACAACATGAACAACAACAACAACAATCGCAGGAAGAGGTATACCTGAATTATCAGAGCGTCACCTCGCTTCATGCGAACGTCCACGAACTGGCCAATTCCATGCTTCAGATGGAAGAAGTCTCGATGAGCGATGGCTCGACGACGACGACTTCGTCATCGTCATTGCACGCCAACAAGAGACGCGGCAAAATAAAACGAGGAAGGAGGGATTCGGAAACTCTCATGGAGTCGGATAGGTCGCAATCGGAAATCGAGGAGCTTGCGTGTCGAGACTTTGACGAAGCGGAACAACATCAACAGCAGCAACAGCAACAGGTAGATGACGGGGAAAAAAGACAGAGATGGGGATGGGGTCAAACCAATAACAAACGAGAGGGGGGAGCGGCCCCTCCCGACGATGACAACACGACGCCGGCGGACGATGACGACGACTCGACGAACAAGCCCCCTCCGTTCTTGCGATGGTTCAACAACAACAACTCCGCCGCAAGTTCGAAAGAGGAGGTTCGGCAAAATACCGCCGAGACGATGAGATCGTCCCGATCCCACGATGATCTCTCGTCCCGTTCCCCGCAAGGCCGAGGGGCCGACAATGCATCGGAATGCGAAAGTCAAAAATCCGCCCAGACCGAACCCCCGACGAGGGAGAGGCAGCAGCAACCATTGTTTTGGAGACTGCAAAGGGGAAACTCCGACGACGACGAAGCGGGCTCTCTCGCGTCCTCCCAAAATCCATCTCGGGAGAGGCCTCCGTTCTGGAGGATGAGGGGAAGCAGCGACGGCGAGGCGGTAGGCGGTACCCAAAATCAACCTCGAAACGGCGGGGAAAGGCCGCCGTTCTGGAGAAAGAGGGGAAACTCGGAGGAGGACGAAGCAGCAGCGGCGGGATCCTCGGCAACGTCCTCCCAAAACCAATCTCGGAACGGGGAAACCCGGTCCCAGCCGGGGGAAACGAGGCCGCCGTTCTGGAACCGACGGCGCAATCACCGATTGAGCAGCTCCGCCAACGGCAGCGCGCCGCGAAGGGATTCGTATTCGCAGATAATGCTGACGGAATCGGTGTCGTCCATGGGATCCGATATGGGATTGTCGTCGGGTCGGAAAATGCCGTCGTTGAAGGAGTTGGTGCAGTCGTTGGGGGAGGAAGGGGATTACGAGCACGGGGAGGACGATAGCGAGGATGGGGGTCGGGCGTCGGATGCCCTCACTCCGTCGACCCATTCGAATAGCTCTCAATCGACGAATAATATGCCGGTGCACCTGCAAACGGAGGCGCCTCGTGAGCCGGAGACATTTTTCGGACGATCCGAGCATGGCGAAGAAGATGGAGATCGAAACAACGATCGCTCTCGATCAACGGATGATTTGCCAATGCACCTCCAAACCGAGGCACCCCATGAGCCTGAAGCATTTGTTGGAAGATCCGAGCATTGGGAAGATGATGATGAAGATGGAAATAACAATCCCGGAGGAAATGATGACAGCCGTTCACAAAATCCAGGTACATTTCCTGAGGGCACGGGGGAAGGCGACAGCATCGAACAAAGTATGAACGAATGCCTTGAAACGGAGGCTGATCACACTTTACCTGTGGAAGGGGCAAGCTCGAAATTGACAAATTCACAAGTTTCTCATAGTCCTGACTATTTAGACCAACGAAGTCATGAAGCAAAAGAAGAACAAGAGGATCCTCAGCTACTGCCTCATGAAGAAGGGAAACATATTGGGAATACCGCCGAGTCACTCACAGTCCCCGAAGAAAATATCATGGTCCACATCGAGGCATTTCTCCTTCACAAGAACAACGAAGCGGCCGCCTCGAGAAGCAAAGACGAAACATCTTCCGGATCCTCGCTGTCCCATTTCCGACCCAGCCTCGTCAACGATTTCAACACGGCCAATTACCGAGAATCCTTTCAGCGCAGGATATCCGAGAGTAATTCCACGAGGCAGGGCTCGCCGAGCGGTACCGTGGACTGGCCGTCGCCGGTGTCGTCGCTGGGGTCCCCGCCGACGGTGCCGAGGGCGAAGTACTTTGACGACGAGTCGACCGTCGATCGCATTGCCCTGGATGCGTCTTCGCATTCCAAGGAGGATCTCATATTGTCCATAAAACAGCGCGAGTCGTTGAATGACAATGACAATTCCAAATGCGATGATGGCGACAATCTTGGAGTAGACTATGAAGAATACGGGGGCGGTTCTGTGAGAGAAATCAACTCGATTGACTTGGCGTTGCAGGATATCGAAGCGAATAATACCCTGCCCCTCTACAAAAAATTTGACGAGGCTCGTAAAAACTCAAGTGAGATGTCGGAAGAGGTTGAAGATGTTGGTAGCAAACAATCTCGAACACATATTGAGGGTGGTAGCGAAACTGGCAACAACTTTGCAGATGGGGGTGGATCTCACACACTAGACAATACCCTGGAACATGAACTCGCAAACCTGGTAAACATCGCAACAAAAGGACCTACCGAGAATGAAGCTGAAGGCGATGCCCATCCACCATCCATCTCTTTAAACGGCACGGACAAAGAGAAATACATTGCGGGGAAATGGACTGAAGATAGTAAAAAAATCCTGACACAATCTCAAGATAGTAACATGAATCACTTCTCCTGTTCGGACGATTCAATGGATGCCTTGGACTTCGGAGATGATGAAACTAACAACGCTTCAATTATTTGGGCGCCATTGGAACTATCCGATCAAAGTTTTGGCGAAGCAGTTCAGAAAACAAGCGCTGCAAGGCAAGCTATACGCGAGCAACGCGAGTTACGACGGAGCAGAGGAAGCAGGTCTAGAGGTAGCCTGGCGGCGAGTGATATTACGCTGGGGACGAATGAAAGCAGGTCATCAAAACAAAGAAGTGCAGCTGGAGCTTATGATGATAAATCGAACAAGTCTGTCCATAAGGCTTCTGTTTCTGCCTCTGCAAAGTCTCGTAATGCTGCCGAGGATAATGCCCATCCCTCTACTGTTTGGAATCCAGATGAAGTAAAAGTTGCAGTTCAAGTGCCGACATTTCGAGATCAGAGAGATGGGGGCTCATCAAGCATCCAGGACCAATATTCCTTTCGATCGCGCGGCAGATTTCGGGCTAATAGAAGAGCAACGGGAGATTTATCAGAGGTGTCATCGCTAGACTCATATGCCTCACCCATCTTTCGAGGTATGCGTGACAATTTGAGACAGGACTCTTTTTCGTCTTTGGATTCTCTAGCTTCTCCCACTCATGGCATGGTCAGGAAAAGAGTTGAAGTTGAAACAGACGCGAGGACTGAAACTGAGTTTGAACAAAAGTATGGAACAGTTGATGACAACGAACTCTTTACTGAATCCTTCATTGAAAAATGCAATGTGGAGGATCTCAAACCATTGACGAAGACTTCCAGTAAAGTTGATATCTCTGCCGTGGACAATGAGTTGCGCCACAGTCCATGCCAATTCATGGAGAGCAACGACCCTGATTCATATGGCACCCATCACCCTAGTCCAGGCCAAATTGTAGAGAGGGACGGCTCTAAATCTGATGGTGCATCGCCTGAGAGTCCACATGATCTTATGGAGAGTGATGCGCCCAATCCTAGTCCAGACCAAGTTCTTATGGAGAGGGACGAATCTGATCAAAGCCCACACGAACTAATGGAGAAGGACAAATCAAATGATAGTGGCACATTGCACTCCAGTGAAGGCCAACTTATGGAGAAGGATAAATCAGATTCTGATGATGACCTGAATCATAGCTCACATCTTATGGGCAGGGAGGAATCAGATGCAGATTGTTTATCGCGTCCCAATTCAAGCCATCAGATGGAAAGGGATGATCTGTCTCAAGACTCAATGAGGAGTGGATCATTGAGGAGTGGAAAGAAGATTTCTTTCCATTTGAACAGAAGGACCAGTGATGGCAGTATAAGTGTTGGTGACCTATCTGGTCGAGTTGGTAGCATTGCTGGTGATGACAACGAAAGCTCATTTCAAGCTTCTGGTCTTGCCAATGATGTTGCTCTTCACTTGGAACACTCAACAAAAAGCATGAACACTTATTACAGTAGTGACGGCATTGATGTCATTGATCCGAGTTCAACTGATGAGGGTCGAGATGACTTAGAATTTGCTATGAAATCCTACACAGACGCAATTAATCAAGGTCATTTTGACTTCAATGACAGTAAAAGCCTAGCAGGGAGAGACAAAAACGAAGCATGGGGACATAATGATGTGGTAGTTGCAGCAAAAGCTTACATGGGTCTTGGTTTTTCCAGACAATGCAAAGGGGAGCTAGAGAGCTCCTTAGATGCATACACAAAAGCCTTGATTTTGTGGGAAAAAGAAACGGAGCAGGACAGTCCAATGAACGCCTCTCTTCAATATACTATTGGCACTGTTTTGATTGAAATGCAAAGGCAGTTTGATGCTTCCAGCTATTTTACAAAGGCTCTTCGCCTTTTCAAGCGCAAGAACCCTGCTGACAGTGGCACAAGATCAAGTATATTGAGCACCGAAGGCATGCTGTTTAGCGTTCTTGGAGAGGCAGATCGCGCCATTGACTGTTTTCGACAAGCCGTTCTCAAGTACCAAACCCCTGATCAATCAATGAATCTCAAATATGCAACAGTCATGTTTGAACTGGGCTGCCTCTTGAGCCAACAGGGACATTACAATGACTCAACAAGTTGCTTCAATTTTGCTCTTGAAATAAGGAAAGCTCTGTTAGGCGATTCATTTGTCGTCGCCCGCACCCATTACAGCCTAGGTGTCACAAAAGCATCTCAAGAATTGAAATCAAATTCAGATATGGGATCAGCAGCACATCTCGAGGAAGCGCTTCGTATTTGTGAACAGGAGTTTGAGGAAGAACACCTCCAATCTGCTATTATTGTCCATGCATTGGGTGTCTTCAACGAGAGAAAAGGTGACTTTTTTGCTGCATCTGTTTGGTTCGCCAAGGAAAGCAACATGAGGAAGATATTATTAGGTGAAGGTAAGTAAAGTATTGAGCTATTTTTATGCACCAGTTCATGTTTGTGCCATGGTATTTAACCCCCTACCTCTTTCTTCTAGACCATGAATCTGTTATTTCTTTGAGCAATGATCTGGGTACGTGCTACTACAACTCAGGAAAGTATGAGCTTGCGATTTCAACATTCGAAGATGGCTTGCGTATCATTTTGCTCGCAGAAAAGGACAGGAGTCTAGAAGTTGCGGAGGCATTGTACAAAGTTGCTAGCTGCCATGACAGTCTGTGCAATTATGCCGAAGGTAAGTTCTCAACCACTGCCCCCATTCTATTCCAGTTTCTTTAGGAAGAGCAACCCAACCTTTTCACCCATTTGCACAACAATTCCAGCATTGGAAAAGTTCTATGAAGTGAAAAAGATAAGGGAATCTCTATTTGGCTTTGAAAGCAGCCCAGTGATACAAACCATGTTGCGAATTGGAAATATTCAACTCTGCAAAGGGGAAGTGAAGAAAGCTTTAGATTGTTTCAGCGAGGTGAGTTGCAGTGTTGACTTGAAGGTCTCAGATCGTGTACACATCTTTGCCAACTTACATAGTGAAACCATTTTGATGTACCACCTTCAGGTATTGGGCATTGGATATGCAAGTGATTCCGTGAATGCGGTCGAAGTCGCCAATGCTCTTTATGGCAGAGGTTGTGCTCAATTTTGTGGCTTTCATATGGCAGATGCAATGAAATCATTCAGCGAGTCACTCAATTGGAAATTAGCTGCCTTAGGAGAAGATGATCCTGGACTAGCATGCATTTTCTATCAAATGGCGCATGTTTACCTAGAACAGTCTGAGCCAGAGGAAGCCATTACATGTTTTGAGGAATATGCACGACTTCAAAAGTTAGAAACGCAAAGAAATCTCCATGATAACGCAGAAATTTGTTATGCCGAAGGAATAGTAGCCAAGTTAAAGGGCAAGCAGGATGCTGCTCTCTGGTTTTATAAACAGGCGTTGACCATGTTTGGCACATTATTTGGTGGTGAACATGAAAAGGTTGCAAGTGTCCATGTGAGTCTGATTTAGAACTGCTGTTGCATTCGTGATATTTTGCAAATGCACAACCTCACTCTCTACTTCTCCTGCGCCTTTGGTTCCTCAGTTTGACATAGGATGTGTTCATTCAACAATGGGTGACTATGAGGCTGCCCTGAATCACTTTCAGACTTCCCTGCTTCAAAGACGGAAACTACTTGGTGGCCATGTTGATGTGGCCAATGCTTTGTATGAAATGGCATCCATCTATAGCCAGCAAGACCGCATACAACTTGCTGTACAATGCCTGACAGAGTCGGATAGAATTTGGAAGGCAAAACTGAAGAATAATGAAAAGTTGACTTCANTCTCTATCGCGCTTTAACCATCCGACAAGAAAAACTCGGCCCCACGGATGGCGCTGTTGGCGATACGCTGAATACAATCGGCTTCTTGAATTTGCGAATAGGGACCATCTCAGGTGAGGAGGCATTGGATCCCCTGCAGAAAGCACTCGAGATCAGACGGGCTGTTGGGAACAAGTCCAAGTTTGTTTCAACCTTGCAGAATATTGCAAGCGTGTATAAGAAAAGGAAGGACTACGACTCTTGCATGGAAAACCACGCAGAAATATTGTCTGTCCGTCAAGAAGAGTTTGGCACCAGCGATGAAAGGGTTGCCGATGCGTGGATCAACCTAGGGGGCCACGGTATCCTACGAGGAAGCCCTGCGCGTTCGTACACTGATCAATGGTTACAATCACATCTCCGTGGCACAGGTCCTCTTCAAAATAGGCTCCCTCAACTCGCGTCAAAACAACTACACCGATGCCAAGCAGTTGTTCGAGGAGTACACGAGAATCCGCGCGGAGGAAGAGGACGATCCCGACGAGGAGATGGCGCAAGCATTAACCCTCATGGGCGATTTGCAAAAGGAGACAGGAGAAAAGTCCAAGGCGCAAATCAACTGGATGTCGGCATTGGAAATTTATCAACAGTTGGGATATCCCGATAATCATCCGAAGCTGTCTAAGCTTCGGGCGAGGCAGAAGACGGTTCCGTTTGGCTATGCAAGTCGAAAGAGCGTGTCGGATTTTTCGGTGCTCAGCTTTTTTGGTGGAGGATGTCAGGCAGGAGGATGAAAACATTAATGTTACATTAGATGCACAGAATTATTGCTATGTACATGTCATGTTCTATGCGCAGCGGGGCCCCGTTTTGTGTAAAATGACAACATGCATGAACATAATACATCATCACTATGGTAGTGGCTTCGAAGAAGAAAACCTAAGCTTACATGGGCTGTTCTCTTGTTAACAAAGGTTGGCAGTACCACGTTCACTTTGACTTCGTCCAACTCCAGATTGATTATTCAGCGATGAACAAAAAAGTTAGGATAGAAACAGCTTCCTCATGACTATGTCCGAAGTGACTACTGCCACTGTTTGATACCTCTGTTACCAGCTATCGTGCAACATTTTATATTATCAACTACCATATGGTATTCACCAATGGTACTCCCTCTGTCCAAGAATTAAGTACCAAAACGACGTACAGACGTAGTCCAGTAATTAAGTACCGCGAATGATACTTAGTTCCTACATTAGGATTCCCTCCGAGTTGGGG
>JALLAS010001168.1:0-12020 GCA_036939415.1 Detonula confervacea
AGCATGGAAATGGTCATAAATGATAGAATATTTGATGTATCAGGTGAAACTCTGTACTGTAGCCTCGCAATGTTTACACATAGACATGAATTTGCCTTTCTCATGGATGGATAAGGTCATTTATATCACAACAGGCAAGGCTGTAAATATCAGTGCAATGTGTTACTAGGTGGCTGGTTTAATCTCGCCGACCCCTCAGCCAGTCATGCGAACCAGCACCTACATAATATTTGATATTTATTGTTCAATATTGATACTGCTATACAAATAGAGATAAACGTGATTAAATAAAAACAAGTATTATTCGATTATATTTGACATACGTCATAGCGCTACATAAATGGTTTCATTTTATCAAAATATATATTATATAATGCTTCAACTAAGTAAGATTACAATAATATATTCCCACAATCAAAAAACGAACATAAACTACTAGAATTTCATTATCTATGATATCTCTGGCCCAACCGAACAAACAACCATGCTCAAACAACGCACTCTTCTTCAGTCTTCATTATCCACACCAATCTACTCGAATGCATCAACCAACATCATCAACATCAATGACGCCAATGACGGTATCAATCCCTCCCTATCTGGCAGTCGACACTCCCGTCTCATTTACATGCTGCGCTGTACCTCAACATCAGCGTCAACTTCAACGCTTGCTCACATCATCCATCAATCAAGCGCATAGCAAAACAGCACAGGAACAGTAATGGATACTCTCCGTCAAAATTGCCCCATCAGCTCTGAATTGAAACTGCTTCATCATGAAGCCTCCTCCCCTTTTCCTTGCCCCAATACACGTTGACCGCTATCCACCTCGTGCAGGCCGTCTCTGCTGCTACAACTGTCCCTCATTTCTCTTGGGAAGGGCAATTCCAAGCCCTACTCCACCGTTTTTGAGAAAATTCTGTCGCTGTCTCTGCCGCCACCAAACCTAAGGCCGGCTTTGGAACATCAATCAACACAAAATCAATGGCGACAAATACAACAACTAATACATATGCAGGGGAAGGGCTTCATCTAAAGTACAGGGACTGGATGTTGATTGAGGGAGGGGTCGCTCCGCAAACTATTTTGTGTTAACGCCGCCGCATTAGCCGCCACCAAACCTAAGGCCGGCTTTGAAACCCATATCAGCGCAAAAGCAATGGTGGCAAACGCGACAAAAATTACAAACGCAGGGGAAGGGTTTTATCTGAAGTCGGGGGGCTGGAAATGGATCGAGGGAGGTGTCGTCACCCGGCAATCTTTGATAGAAATTTGTCATTGTGGCCGCAGCATGAGAATTGAAGTTGTTACATCAAATGATTAAACGATTTGATGCAAAATTGCCTTAAAGGCAAACAAAATAAAATAGATTCCTCAAATACAGATAACTCAATGTAGAGCAGCTTCTTTTCATAGAAGCCGTCATCTTGTGGGCGACAGTTCGCCTAGCAACTAAGTGAGTTGTAGGAATCTGTCAGTGTGGGGTCCCACGGTGGCCCCAGGTGATACCAGTTGTTGGTTTTGTACACCTTGATGCATGGTCTAATAGGATCACCAAACTGGTATCACCTACGCCATATAGAACCAAGTCAATATTATCACTACTTTTGCGGAGATAGGAGGATGGTGTTTTGCGGAAATAGCATGGTCAACAATACGGTGCGATGTGCCGCCATCTCGTCATTTTTTGGAAATGTGGAAGGTTTGACGCCAACTGCACGCTGCGGTCCCCGCCATTTCTTATTTTAGCTTATTTCAGTATGTATATACGTAGGATATCTATTTCTACGTAGACGAACGTGGGACTCGTTTTGATATTGAACGTGACTGTCTCACTGATGTTTACACGAGTGCCCGCCTACTCCTTCGTTCTCCTACCTAGATATCGTACCTCCCCCAGCATCAGCATACCTAGCTACCTCCTATCGTACCCATCATTACGCCCACGTCTCACCTGCGATTATTATTCATCACCCAAGCCCCAAGCATCACCTGCCTACGCTGGCCGCCTGCCTCTCCTTTTCATCCATCACCGTCGACATCAGTCGATATCAGACCCAGATTTGCTTGGACCCAGCTAGATTAATAGCAGTGCCAGGAGGGCGGATTTTTGTTTTAGTGGAGAGGTACTGAACTTGGTTTGAATCTTCAGCTTCGAACTCTTTCTTCTTCTTTATTCTGGCGCGCATGTTGGCGTCAATGCACCATGCACCGTGTAGCCCCTACAATGATGGCAGTAGCAATGGCGCATGCTCCGCCAGAATTTCACATGGCCCCAATGCAGTGCTATTCTAACCAACCTCTCCGCAAGCTAGCTGGATTTCTTTCGCCGTCATCTATCAAGTGGACCGAGATGGAAAAGGTGGATGATCTATTGCCTAATATTGATAAAGCTCTTGAGAAACGACTGGGTGGGGAGCAAGACGACGACAACCTCATCTTGCAGCTAGGCTCCAATGATGTGAAGAAACTGGACGGGTGCGTCAGAACTGCCTCCCAGAATTTCCCAAACCTGAGAGAAATCAATCTGAATTGTGGCTGTCCTGCCATTGATACTGGCGGTGCAGCCACCTATGGGGCAAGTCTGATGAAAGATCCTTCGTTGACTGCCCAACTGGTTGAATCAATGGCCAGTGCAACAAACATTGACATATCAGTGAAATGCCGCATTGCCGTCTTTGATGGTGTGGACGATGTTCACCCGTTGAATGATAAAGACTATCAGTACCTGACAAACTATATATCTGGAATATATGATGCCGGAGCCACACATGTTATTTTGCATGCTCGGCCAGCCATTCTGTCAATGAGCCCTCTCAAAAACAGAAATGTTCCTAAACTGAACTATGATTTTGTGAGAAATATCGTATCTGATTTCGATGGCAAGGTAAAGATAACAATGAATGGGGGTATCAATTCTGTTACTGAACTGCAATCTCTTCAGAATGACGAAAACAATATGATACACAGCCACATGGCAGGGAGGTGGTGTTTACGGCGACCACTAGACTTGGTGGCTATTGAGCAATTACTTGACAAAAGAGTCAAGACAAACCCACTGGAAGCCGTTGATGACTACATAGACTATGCATTGGCAAATCAATCTCGATTCACATTGTCCGAGATTTGCCTGCCACTATTTTTAGTAGTGGAACAACTGAGGGAAGAATATGACCAAGACGAAGAGGGAGATTTACTTTCGTGGGAGGATATGGAGAATCTCTATGATTCCATTCAAGGTGGTTTGAAAGAATTGGGTGGGAGCAAAGTGAAAACTTCAAGTTCCATCAATTTCAAGAAACTTGCATCGTCTTTCAAACCTTTGGTAGGAACAAAAGTAGCCAACAAATGGAAAAGAAATAGAGCTGAGTTATAATAGAATGTTCATGCTCTATCCCTGTACCATTGTATTGTCTCGTGGCATTGTTTGGTTGACTTCGATAAAATATTTATCATGATTTCCATTTATCAAGGTGTTTTGCGTTGACTCTCAATTGAACATCCGTCAAAATTATGACAGTTAAGTTCACACGTAAGAATTTTACCTCCCCAATACAACCCCCACTCTATTCCCCCATCAGATCTGATATGATTTTCGATCAAAATTTGGTGCCAAGTAGTTTAATGTCGGCCTATCCCATCTTCCTCGACATCCTCCCATTCATAAATTCATTCGTATCCAACCACTTGCAAACCGTAGCATTCACACACACAGCCTCCTTCCCGCTCAAACTATCCCCCGGCTTGCCCGTAATACACTTCTCAAACGCCTTATCCGTCAACGTATTAATGACGGTCTGAACCATCATCTGCTGACGAAGGGCCAATGAAAATTGCTGCATATCCCCGAGTCCCGCGGCGGAGGCCATCATGGGATCTTCTCCTCCACCTCCTGAAGCGAAGTTGGTGTCGGAGGAGGTGAATCCGGAGGCGTCGTCGCTTGTGAAATCTTGGGATTTGGGTGATTCGTCGGAGGAGCGGGACCAGAATGGCATGGTGGGATGAATTTAAGTGTAGGAAGGCGCGGGCGGAGATGGGCTGAATAGCAGGCTGCTGGCTCGGTGGCTGTTTGTTTCTTTGGTTGTTGTTGTTGATAGGAAGTTGGTTGATTTTATGGTTATGTATTGTGTGGCTGTCATTGCCGTTGCTGATGTTGTTGTCCCCGCAGGTCCCCGCCCGTTTGCCGTTTGCCGTTTGTCGTCGTTTGTCGGATCTTGATTTTCGTTGTGGGCGCTGCTGGAGGCTGCTAGCTGGTTGTGGGCTGTTGTGCGTGGGCCCTCTGGTTGTGGGCACGTTTGGAGTTTGGATTTTGGATCCGCTTGAGGTAGGTGCCAGTTCCCGCCAGATGATCCGCCATCTTTCTGCTTCCCGCCATTTCCCATTTCCGCTGACCGCTGAATCATCACACAAAGCAGGCTCATTTTCCTTGATTTTCCCGTCTCCGTAGCGCGCGTCAACTCCTTTATCCTACCAACCCCGAATAGTTCTCTTGTCCCCGCCCCCGCCCCGTACTAATTATCAATAATTGCAACGGCTACGCATAACTCCACAACACCTCTACGAACCATGCTGAAGACCTTCCCCCTTACCCTTATCCTTTTGTCTGCGGCGCCGCAGTCCTGGGCTTTTCTTGCTCCAGTTCCAACGATAACCCGCCGGCCGGGTTCCATCGGTGGACCATTGCAACTGACATCACAGAATGATGACGGTGACAGCATCGCTGGTGCCGCTGAGAAGCTGGATGCACCTCAAAGAAGACGAGACTTCTTGCAATCGTTGGGAGCAGCAGCTCTGATCTCGACGACGGCCATTTCATCATTTCCATCCATCACACATGCTGATGGTGATGATTACCTCAACAAACGCGGTGGTGAAGAGGCAGGTGAAGGTGACCTGACGAGTCAACTCTTCAACCCTGACGGATCCATAAAGGACCCCAATACAGTCGTGGAGGCTCAGGAAAACGCGGTGAAGCTCCCATTTTCTACCGCATCCTCCGCTGATGGGGTTCGTATCAACGTAGCCACAGACGGAGTACAGTCTGCTACTGACGCAACAACCAATCTAAAAGCATCCTACAAACTACCAGTCAAATGGAACCAAGATGCCACATCACAACTTCCACTCTACTACGATTCGTCCGAAGGAAAGAATGGAAAATCCTGCAATCGCATCACAATCTTCTCTGTCGCATCACCCAACAAAATTGACATGACCACGTTAGAAAAGGCGTCTCGCATCGGGGTTGCGAAGTCACTCTTCATGGATCAAATTCCAAACAAATACTTTGATCAGGCCATGGTTAAGGCAGACTTGATCGGCGGCCGTACCGTACGCAAACCCATCAAAAGCTTGGAGGAAGAGGGAGAATTCGACGAGCAGGTTTACTACGAGTTCGATCTTGCGTTTGCACCCTCGGAATGTCCTGATTACATGGATGGGAATAAGGAAAATCTCGGTTTGGGATTTTGTCCCTACGAAAATATTTTCTTGGTATCGGCGACGGTGGTGAAGAATAGCGAGAAGGATAAGAATGGGACGTTGATGTGCTGTGTGGTTGAGTGCAATAAGGATGAGTGGAAGAAGGGCAATTCTGATGTGAAGCGTGTGAGATCTAGTTTTGCTTTGGAGAGGGCATGAGGGGGGACTACTCAGATGGTGGGTGGTGGGGATTAGGAAGTATCACATCATGTTCTGATGAATCTGTAGTCGACCTGAGTTGATGATGATTAGAAGAAGTGTGGGACCCACAATGAGGATCACTGAAGAAAGCAACAGCCAAATGCTGTAATGGGACAAATGTCAAATCAGTTAAATGTGATATAGGTAGACTCTTCAAATCGTACATTGACATTGATAGTTATTGTGGCAATCTATTATTTGTGGCAAACAGTTGTAGCAGGTTGTAATGAGATGGCGAGACGCCTGTGCTGATCCATGTACCTCATTATATAGTCTCAATCCGATCAGGTGCTATACACGTTTCCTGAGTCTCCAAAGGATCTGTTTCCCTTGTTGAGATCTTTAGAGTAAAATGAACTGCTTTTCAGCGCTCTGTTGACAGCCTCGTCATCTTCCACGTTCGTGTCAACTGTTGGTGGCCCGCGCATGCCATTACTTGAGGAAGAGCTTACGGATTCTCCACCACCACCAACGGCTGCTTGAGTAAAGGATTGTGCTATTCGGTGGATTTTCCCATCGTCTTCAGCGTACCAGGATGATTGTTTTTGCTTGAATGACTTTGATAACCTTGACTTTGACTTCGGAGGAGATGTGTCCTCAGTCCCACGATTCATGATCTCCTCTATTGTCGCCTTTGGAGTTGCTTGTTTGGGAGATGATTCTGGTGCATCAGGTGGATCAGTATCGATCGTATCAACATCTGATTCTTCTACAGGAGCTAGGGCTAGGCGATTTTCTTGACGGCTAGACCCTTGTTTACGCCAGTCTTTCCTCGACTTCTTTGATGACCTGGGCTTTTTTGGAGCAGAGGTCAGCCTTTCGGATGTACTATCAGGATCATTGTAAACATCCTCAGATTTGAATCCATCGGGCTCTCGGCCTTCAGGATCCATTGAAGAACCTAACCCTATCGATGACATATCATCCATGGATTCTGGTGCAAAACTTAGTTCCACACCAGAGTCGTCAGTTACTGATTGTTCTGACTCTTCCATGTACATTGATTCAGTAGCGGTGTTCGTCTTGAACTCGTCTGAAAAGTTACCAGACATTGAGGGATGAGGTGGTGGTGGATAAGAAGAATTCATGAAGGGTCTATTCAATGATGAGTTTGATGGGGGTGTCAACGATGGAGAAGACGAGTACATCGGGGCGGGTTCAGGAAGAGAATAGGGTGTAGAACGAGTTTCTTGGCTGCTAGTGCCCTCTTTTTTCCACCGATTAATATTTGAGAAACTTGTTGCTGTTGAGGAGGAATTTGATGTGCTACTGTTTTTCCTGGTGCTATTTGAGGAACCTGTTGTTACTGACGAAGAACTTGAAGATGAGGACGACTTTTTACTGGCTGATCCTGCAGAATGTTTCTTCTTCACAGACTGCGAAGAGATAAATTCTCTCCTCGCATTGGTTGCTGGTGGATCACGCTCAATATCAGAAATGCTGCTCACAGATATTGCATTGCCAGTTTCCAAATCTTGAGTTCCATTGCTTTGCGGAATGCTTTTCGGCACTGGAGGATCTATTCGATACTTTCCCGACTTTCCTGCAACTCTTCGTGTGGCTCTCCCTACAACATCACGGCTAGATGAATCATCAGATGATGAAGACGACGATGACGAAGACGAGGAAGATGATGAAGAGGAATTCACATCATCAACCCTGACGTCTTGTCGTGCTTGGTAGCCAGCAGCATCGACAGCCCTGACGTCTTGTCGTTCTTGATAGCCAGCAGCATGCACACCCCTAACGTTACGATGTTCTTGATAGTCATCAGCATGAACACCCCCCACGTTATGCCGTTCTTCGTAGTTACCAGCATCAATGTGCCTGGCTTGAGTCCGTGATTGGTAGCCTCTCTCCTTATCATCTTCAACGCAATCATCGTCTGCCGAAAAGGTTGGCAACGCCCTAATCACATTACCATTCAAGACCTGCTCCCACAAAATCAATGACAAGATCAATCCCATGGAAGAAGCTACCAACATGTTGCCCATCTCTGTACTCGGACCCGAAGGGCTCGTGCCAAAACCCATGTTTACACCGTGCAAAACCAAGCATATAGTAGACAGCGCCATCTCCACATGAAATACAACATGTTCTCTTTTCGTCTCCCAGTGGTGCACTTGATTCATTCTGTGGAATACAAGTGCAGCAAATGTCAGTATCGCACATGTAATACCAACCCCAGCCCCCAATGAAGAGCGTTTGCAAAAGGGTGTTTTGTTCAGTACACCTGCGCATGCATCTCCAGCTCGTGTATTTATGGAATATGCACCCAGAGCAGATGAAAATGCTAATAGCATAAACCAATATACAGCGCTGTTCTCTCCCCGTCCATTTGATTTTCCGTATACGTATTGCCTGTAAGAAGAACCCACACTACTATGAGCAGAACTTGCAGTGAAGTTACCGGTGACATTGCCAGCAAGGATTGTAGGGTCACTGCTGCCACCACTGCGTCTTCGAGAAACGCGAGAAGCAACGACATTGAAGCAAACTGTCCCAGCTTTCATCTTTTGGGAGGCCAATATTAAGCTTCCCACTAAATAAGACGTTAATCCCCATCCGAGCCATGCGCACATCCATATATTTATGTTCCATAATTCGTCATATCCATCTGTTGTTGACAATGCCAAGCCATAATTCAAACCGGAGAATGGATCGGTGACATATCGAAGCACTGTGCACCATATACCAAAAAATAGAACTGACATTAAAGTTTCGAGTGATGAAATGTATCGAATGTCTCCTGTCATTTTTCCACGTAGGCCTCCATGTCGATAGGCTAATGTGATCAGGAATGAAAGACCGAATGATATTGAGAGGACAATGATGAGAAGCTTGTCAATAGTGCTTCTACCACCATTTTCATCCTCAACAATCAAGAAAGATGACAGGCCAGCAATGGAAACTGCCGAGAGATAAAGCCACGCAGACGAACGGGGAGATAGTTCCTCATTGACAAGCAGCGCATAGGGGCTAATTTTTGAACTGGTATCATCAACATTATTATCTGCGTCCTGCTGTTTCTTCCTGAAAGTAGGGAGGATGCCCAACCACCTTTTGCTCCTGTCGCGTGCTTCCTCCGGTTGTTGCTGTTGCTGTTGTCGCGTGCTTTGTTCCTGTGCGAGATTGCTTCGTTGGTTGCCGCGACTACTATTTTGGCGCCTTACAATTGCGGTGACATTGGTACTATCGACAGTAATAGCATCGGGATCCTGATATGCGGCGGAGCCGCGACGTGATGGGAATTTGCGCATCTTGGGATGGGAGCGCTGCTCTCTGGCCAAAGACAATGGATCTTGCAAATTGTTGGTATTGTATGCCTTAGGGCGGCGCGACTCTCAATTATTTGGATGGCAAATCAGAGGGCATATCATCGTCGAAATCCCAATGCCATGAAGTGTACGATCTCACTGCTGTCCCGTCTCAGCCTCAGCCCTGGCCCTGTCTATTGTCTATCCGGTCTTGAATGAATCAAAAATTGTGAGATGATAATCGAAAGTGAAGCGAGAAGCTCGCAGGCGGGCGCAGTGCCACCACGGGAATGGAGCTGGGGCTCGGCTCTATTTTTCTGGGCTCAACTGGGCTCAAAGTTCACGCATCTACCCATAGCACTGGCAAGATTGATGACCCCTCTTTTCTGAGACGGATTTATATGATATTCTACTTATTCCCTCGTCATAATGGTGTGAAGCCGAAAGCTTGGGTATAAATTAGCCCAATTGGCATGCCCTTCTAGATTCTAGGCGTGCTGGAGCAGTTGATCTCTGGTACAGATAAATAGGAGTGTATGATGTTGTTAGAAGTCTCCAAACGTACCCTTGTTCGATTCGTCTAAGCTAAAGTTCTTTCTGTCAATTGTTCCTTATTCAATTAAGTGACTACGATTGTAGTTCTGTTCTAAATGAGTTTTAAACTCATCGGATACGAGTCCCGTATCCGAGTCCCCTCTTCAATCCCACGTTTCCACGATCCGAGTCACGTACACTTCCGTACACCTGAGACTCGAGTAAAAACAGACTCTGACACCCTCCTTGCTCAAGGCTCAGGTGTTTACAAGTCCCAATGAACGCCCACGTTCATGTATTCGTCAATTCCAACAAAGTTAGGAATGTGTCGCTCAAAGATTGGCCCTGTCGTATTCTTCGTAAAGATATCGGCATCGTTCAGATCACCAGGCACAAATTTTGTCATCAGCAGGCCCAAATCTTTCAACTCGCGTAGAAAGTGATTCTTCACGTCTACGTGCCGAGTTCGGCCTCCCACACTCCAGTTGTTTGCAAGATCAACTGCTCCCTTGTTGTCCATCTCAAGTATCATCGGCAACTCAACTCGCAAACCCATCGATGTCACAATTCGATAGACATATAGCATGTCTTGTGCTATCAGCACTCCAGCTCCTCCTTCCGCTTCAGTCCCACACAGTGTCTGGGGCTAGAACCAGCCCTCTGTTTCTTGTCGCCACGACATATTTCATAGCCGTGCCCATTGCCTTCACGTGAGCTTCTCTCGGCGCGGACATGTGCCTTGCCAATCCTCTCACCGCATTATAGATGTCGGGCCTCGACCACTGCATCATAAACATCATCGTTGCCGTCCCAGAACGATAAACCGTTGCAGCCTCGTCGCTCACAGTCCCGCTGCCATCACCCTTCACTAACGTTTGGCCAGCTGCTGCAGGTGTCTTCGGCGTTCTTGTTCCGCCTGGCAACTCATACTCGTCCTCCAGCTTCTGAATCAAAACTGGCTGCGTGAACTTGACCGTAGCCAATCCATCACTCTTCCTTACGATGTCAATCTTGCTACCCACATATTCTTTGAGCTCGCCCTCGCATTTACATTCAAATGAATCCTCGAGGTCTTTCACGAGCTGCTTCACATCGTCAGGCTCTCCACAAGCCATGATATCATCGACCCATGATACAAATACCACAAGTCTGCCATCTACCCAGCAATAAAATAAGCATGGATCAGCTTTACTTCGCTCATACTCCTTCTCTTTCACCTTCTTCACCAGCGCCTTGTAAAAACAATGAGCGGCTTGCTTCGTGCCGTAAATTGGCACGTTCAGCTTCAGCACTTCATTCTCTTCATCATAGAACTTCTCAAATCCATCTGGCACATAAGCATACAGCTCTTCGCCATTCTCAAACTTGCCTTGTAAAAATGCTCCTTCCACATCAACCAACATAGATATCCATTTCGGATTCATTGCAAGTAGAACCAGCACAATGCGCACAGTGTTTGGATTTGTCACTGGCGCAGCAATAGAATCGGAATAGTAGTGCTTTCCATCTACCTGCTCATAGCCTCGGATGTTTAGCCTTCCTCTCAGCTTTCCGCTGGGTTTCTTCTTGCATGCCCAAGTAGTCGTGAGAATCTTTGCTCCTTTAGGTACCTTACTCTTTTGCACTGCAGTGAAAGCTTTGAACTTGTCAAACCTCTTCTTCTCATTTCCGACCTCTTCCGTCCAGGCTTCAGCGTCTTTGCTTGCCATTGCTTCTTTGTAGTTCATAACTTTAAGCTCAGCAGAATTGGTATATCCGCCACCAATTCCAGCTCCGACGAGTGACAGCTCAATTGTCGCTACTTCATCGTTATCAAGCTCCGCCAAACTGCCCAGATACCTCAGCTCTGTAGCTGTACCTGCTAAATCAGCAAAGTTGGCCATTGTTTCAATCAATCTAACATTTGGCCTTGTGGTTCGGCCAGAACGAGGCTTTGCAGCAAACGGAATAGTCTCCTCTGCAGCAGACTTTTCTTCCTCATCGTCAGCCACAGATTCCTCGCCCTCTTCTTCATTCTCACTCAAAGATGGCATCTCATCATCATCACCAGCTAATGCTTTGTCATAGATAGCATCATCAGCTGTTGGCTCCAGCACTTCAGGTTCGAGAGCCAGTGTCTCGTCAGTGGTGCTTTGCTCATAGAACATTCTCTTGAGCCAAATAACATCTCGAGTCGTCACAACACGATTTGTTTCCGGATTTCACGACACGATTTGTAACTGACCTCAATTGCCAGTCTTGCCATCTTTGCCTTCTCTCACCACTCCAGCTTCGTCCCAAGTTCTCAAGTTCTTGGACCATTTCGGATTTGCCTCGAACACATGCTCATCTCTCGTGCCTGTCTTATCGCCAAGCTTCAACACGACCAACCTGTCAAGTTGAGTTGCACACTTGATCGCTTCGATAGCTACTTTACCACAAACATCTGTCAGAACATGCGCTGCTATGTTGTTCAGACTGGGTACACCTAGGCGAGCGTTTATAGCCATTTTGTGATTTTCGACTCCAAATCGTAGTAAAATAAACCAATATGTACGATATCCAGTC
>JALLAS010001169.1:0-10158 GCA_036939415.1 Detonula confervacea
TTTTAAGAGGGGGATTTGCTTAAAACGGGCGGTTGAAGTGTGGGTCTACCGCCGGCGGTAGACCCACGCGTGGGTCTACCGCCGGTGGTAGACCTGGCCAAATGGCGTTAAAATCAAGGACGGAAGTTTGACAATGAGAACCATTACCTACTTATGCTGCCCGATCTAGCTAGAGACTCTGCTCGAGAGAATTTTTATTGTTGCTGATTCATCTTCCCACCGTAACAACCGGTATTGCGATTGACCCCACCCGGTACCATATGTGTCGTATCGAGAACTTCCCTATAGATTCCTATTTTTACCATCATTGCCATCTGGGTTTACAAGTTACCCCACTCGGTACCATGTATATCGTATCGAGAACTTCCCTATATTCCTCTTCGATGCCGTCTCACTACCTACCCTGTGTTGCAAGTGACCCCATTCGCTACCGTTTAATATCGCGTGAGAAATATATTATATCTAGGTTACAGAGTGCAATAGACAAATATCTATCGTAGTGAAAGCTTCGGGCTTGTCGACAGATATAGTACGTACGTAAATATATCCAAGGCTTTTCGTTTCTGTCGAGACTCGGGATTAGAATCTGATTAGAAGGTGAATAGGATTAGGTAACCTGCTTATTACGAGTAGGAGTACTAGATAGACGTAAGGTAGGTACGTATGAAAGCAAACTTGAGACAGATAGAGCGAGCGAGGGAAAGTGAAAGTATCTAGATAGGCACCCAACTTTAGCTAACTAGGAGTATCAGAGGTACCTAAGTAGATGATACTGTCATGTACTCTACATAAATACCTTGGTACGTTAGTTGTGTGGGTTGTATGTGGCAGTATGTTGTGTGTGGGTTGTATTATGTGGGTTTATGATCGGTGCTGTGTGGTTGTTCGTTCGTGCTTGCTTGCTTCATGGGGAATACCTTGCTTGATTGCATCTCGATTGTATTGTGCTTGTATGTGTCGCCACCACACATATTATCGTACACGACGCACCACAATCACAATACAATGATTAATTGCAAGAGAACGAAAGCAATAGCAAGTTCGTACAACAGAAGCAAGATGCTTTGCGTTTGCAACCTCACGGTTTATAGGCTCGAACAAATATCGTAGCTTTAGTCCATTAACGAGCCTGCAACTAACCATGCGCCTACTCATCGCGCTAATCCTTACCAGCGTTGGCGTCATCGCCGCTGCCCGGGACGTTGGCGACTTCAATCGCGGCAACCTGCTCAACCATGCCCATGGCATGCCCCTCAATATCAACGACCCATCCCCTCAAGAAAATTCGCCCATCATCCGCGCCTCTCGCAAACAAAGGCGCGCTCGAAGAAGGAGACGAACCCAAATCACCGGCGGAGCCACCAACATCCTCGGCTCCGCCGCCAACGCCGAAGACGCTTTATACGTCAACCAAGGCTCCTCCGGCACCATCGTCGCCGCCAATCCCATCGCACGCATCCTCGTCGAAAGCTACGTCCACATTGCCTTTTCCGGCGTGCCTTACGGTTATCGCATCGAACCCTCCGCGAAGGAGGCATTGGTGGGCATGGCGGAGAATGCCATGATGAATAATTTGGATGTGGCGTACGAGTTGGTGGGGTTGGAGGTTGCGGGGATATTGCCTTGTAGGACGGACGTTCAGCAGTACAATAATAACGGAGGGATCAACGGCTGGAATGGCGGTGGCAATCGGGCGCTGCATCGAGAGGACGGCGACGATGGCGGTGTTAGCAGTCACCAAGACAGCAACGAGGGGAACACCGACGACAAGAGCAGTCATCATCATCGCAAAGAGCAGCAAACGTGGAGCACGGAAGATTGGATCGCCTCCCAACAAGCGTACCAACAACAGCAAATCGCCATCCAGCAGATGCAGCAGCAGCAGCAGGCCAATCCCGGCGCCAATTGGCAAGGCGCCAATTCCGCCGGAGGTGGCATGAAGTGGACCGATCCCCAGCAAGCCGCCGGCCCCCAAGCCATCGCCCCGCAATCGGGCGGAGGCACCTGCGGCTGTTTGGGAAGCGGGACCAACGCCATCTCTTTGGCGTTGCGGGTGACCACGAACGCCCAATCCCACATTGCCGCTTCCGCGACCGACTACGTCATCCAAGCTCTGCAGATCAACATGATGCCCATCATGAATTACATGAGTTCCCAACCCGACGGGTACGCCTTCCAAAGCGCGCGCATGCTAATAGGACCGTACGAACCAAGCTGTTTGGTAACGAGCACCGGGGAGCCGACTCCCATGCCCACGCCCGTGCCGACGATGGTGCCGACGCCAAGGCCCACGCCGGAGCCCACTCCGTATCCGACCCGATTTCCCACTCCGGAGCCGACGGTAAGACCCACGATGTTTCCGACGCCGTTTCCCACTCCATTTCCGACCAATTTTCCGACTCCGTTTCCCACTCAATTTCCGACGCCTGAACCGACTCCCGAACCGACGCCGTTTCCTTCGCCTGCTCCCACGCCACAGCCCACTCCGGAGCCTACTCCGGAGCCAAGTCCTGGACCTACGCCGGAGCCAAGTCCTGGACCTACGCCGGAGCCGACTCCGGAACCAACACCCGGGCCCACGCCAGAACCGAGCCCCGAACCGACTCCGGAACCAACACCAGAGCCGACCCCCGTTCCAACACCGGAACCCACTCTAGAGGCAACTCCCGAACCGACTCCCTCACCGACCCCCGGTCCCGACGAAGTCGTCTCCCAAGCCCTCCCCCTCCAATTCAACCTCGACGGCCTCACCGGCGCCGACGGCCAGGAGCGGTACACCCCCTCCACCGACGATCAGGCCGCGATACTGGACATGATTCGCGATTTGATGGCGGAGAATTTGGGGGAGGGGATGGAGCTGGGGGAGGTTTCCTTTGCCACCGGCAGGAGGCGTAGACTACTAAACTACCTCGAGACGGAGAGGCTCGTCGGGGCAAAGAGGAGGAGGAGGCTTGAAGGAGATGATAATATGCAGAACAGTTTGTACTTGCCCGTGGTGATCAATGTCAAGGGCGATGCGAGCAATATGGAAAAGTGAGTGAGATTATTTAGGTGTCGTGGAGTGATATACCGTGTCTCGACAAAATATGAAAAGCTTATGCTCGTATGATATGCCCTCACGTAATATGTTGTGGGTATCATATTATATGAGCGATCATTATATTTGAGTATGCTCATTTCATATGTATGCCTGCTGCTCATGATATATTGGGATTTGCATATTATACTATTTACACTGTTTTCTCACTACTTGATATACGTCATTCATTTTTTACACCTCCATCCACAACTACCACAGTGCCTATTCAGATCTTTTGGATGTTTCCGAAAACAAGATTGGAGATCTCGAGGGGGCACTGAAGGAATATGATTATGAAGTGTTCAAGGTGAGATATTCTGGCTACTGGCAAGGCGAACATTTTATACTTGGTGCGTTTCACTTGCCTCAATAGCATCCCGCTAAACATTCATTATTTCTCTCTCCTCCACAATTGATTTGATCACACCTCAAATATCTAGGGTGTCTCCGCCTCGACCGAAGCAAAAGATGTCCCCGGCATCACCAGCCATCCGGTCCATTACTTCTTCAACAACGTCGCCACGGGCTACAAAATCTCCGAAGAACATCGATATTCTCACCTTCAATACGTCAAGAAACGAATGTCTGAAATCATGGCCGCCGACGATTACTTCACGCTGATCACCATAGCCTACGCGAGCCGCTTCGAATTCGACGCGGAAGACGAGTCCATACCCACATTGCCCGTCCGCATCACCGTGAAGAGCAGCAACGAGGACACCACGGAGAATCAAGCGCTGGCGTACATCCTCGACACATTTAAGGAATTGAAGGAAGACCTGGCGGGCAATCTCAAGTCCCTTGTCGGGAAGGGCTTGTTTAACAAGGTGGATCTGACGTTCGAATCCCACGATTTGCCGGACATTACCGTGCCGACGTTCGTGACGGATCATCCGGCGCTGTTGGTCATTAATAACGTTCCGGAGGCGTACGTGCTGACAAACAGTGTTAGGGCGTCCATCGTGAGCTACGTCAAGATGTTGGTGAAGGAAAATCTCGCCGATTTCGATACGGCGTTGCAGTTGATCGATATCATTTACGAGGGGGAGTTGGAGAATAAGGAGAAGAGGACTATTTCTGTGCCCCTACGTGTTACGGTGAAGGGACCTTCGGAAGCTTCCGAGGTACGTTATTCTGTAATTTGTGTAGGAGAGATGGATTGAAGTCTTGTGTGTGAATGGATCAGGCTGTTTGATAGGCTTGACACAGGAAATATGTTTTGCCAGAAGAATTCTCAACCTTGATCCACCACCATCTCACCTCATCTCATGAACACTATACATTTGCAGAAAACAACGCATTACGTCGAAGAGATCATCTTGAAGTACGATTGGTACTTGAAAGACTTTCTAGTCTCTCTGGACAAGGAGGCGTTTGAGAACGCTATCCTTGCGGTGGACATTACAGAATATGATTTCGATGAAATTATCCCTGTAGATGTTGCACCAAAGAATGTTGTTGTCATAGATGCGTGTGTCACTGATACTGTGCATCACTTGAAGTTGAAGTTCAACAATGCCCCTGAAGACTTTTATCTTTCTGTGGAAAATCGAAAATCCATTGTTCTATTTGTGAAAGGTGAGACACTGTATACTTGTTCTCTTATCCAACTTCTATAACATGAGTCCCTGTTGAGCGAACCACTTACATTGATCTTCCTTGATATTGTCCTGATAAACCAAAGATCTGTTTGACAACTTTCTCAATAATGAATTGATATTGATTGAAATTGCGGAGACAAGACATTCAGGTCGCTTGTCATTGGCCCTTCGCATCATGGTGAATGGAGCTTGTGACGTATCAAATTTTGCACTGGCTTTCATTATGGAAGTTATGGAAGAGCACATGGATAAGCTGATGATGTATGTGAAGTCTGTGAGCTGGACATACTTCAAGGATGTCAACATCAATATGGAGATATATGATCCGGAGGCTAAATTGTTCGAAGATTATCTGAATCCGGTCCAACTTATTTTCAATCAAGTTGATTCAAAATACGTCCTTGCTGCCGATGACCGGGCGCAAATCATTCGATTCATCAATGAGCTATTGAATGATTATTTTGGAAGAGGGATGTTGGGAGAAAGTCTTGACAATTACTTTGAGATGATTGATGTTTCTTATGCAGGCGAGTCACGCGAACAATCTTTGCCTCTTGTTATCATAGTAAATGGTCCTGCCGAGGAATCCGAGAAAGCACTTTATCATGTCATGGAAGCCCTTGAAGAACACAAGAGAGATGTGGAGAAGTTTCTCAAGACGCTCCAATGGGACATCTTCAAAGAGATCAAGCTGTCGATCGAAACATATGATTCAAGTGCCATCATTCTACCAAGAATCGAGGAGACAGTTCATCATGTGATGTTGGATTGCGACAATGTTCCGTCTGGATACAGCATTTCTCGAAAGGATAGAAGCTCCATCATTCTCCTGGTGAAAGAGCTACTGGAGGACCTTGAGGACCCATTTGTATTGGTTGATGTTGCGGATGGTGATACATCAAGTTATAGCATTCGAGTATCAGAATCGGGTACTGTCTCATTTCCTCTTCGTGTAGCTGTGAATGGGCCTGTGGTTGAATCCGAATTTGCACTCTCATATATCTATGATGTCCTAGATGATGGTAAACGAGACATCATGGCGCTTCTCGAATCTTTCAGCAGTCATGATTTGAAGAATTCAGTATTGTCGTTCGACACATATGATCCCAATGCTATTCTACCAATCGCTATGGAAGAGACAGCTCATTATGTGCGATTGAACTGCAAGAATATCCCTCGTCGGTACCGTATGGACCCGGGTGATAAATCTTCAACCATTCGTTATGTAAAAGAGCTTCTTGAGGAAAATCTTGATCAGTCGTTGCAACTGGTTGAAGTGGCTGATGCAATTACCTATGCAAATAGTGATCAGAGCAGGAGCCTTCTCTCGTCATTGAATGATATGCGAAGATTGAGTGAAGTTTCATTGCCTCTTCGTATTGCTGTGAATGGGCCTGCTGGAGAGGCTGACTTCGCTCGTTCACAGATCCTTGACATCCTTGGAGATCACGAGGATAACGTCTCGAACTTTCTCGCGTCTTCTGATCCGGATGCCTTTGAGAACGCTATAATTTCATTTGAACCATATGATCCCAATGCTGTCATGACAGTTCATCCTGTGCGATTGAACTTCGAGAATGTTCCCTCTAAGTACCAAGTCGTTGGCACTGAGAGATCCTCAATAATTCGTTTCGTGAGAGACATATTGGAAGATAATCTTGACCAGTTTCAATTCGAATTGGTCGAAGTCACTGATGCATTGAACAACTTCAACCAGAACCTGCTATCATCAACAAGCGCGAGAAAGTTGGATACACCTACATTACCGCTTATGATCAAAGTGAATGGGCCCGCCAAAGATAACTTTGTTGCTCTATCATACATTATGGAAATCCTCCGAGGAAACAAGCAAGATCTTCTAAGAAACATCAAGACAATGAATTGGAATACTTATATGGATGCCAACGTGAGATTTGACACCTTCGATCCAAATGAGATCAACAAAATTATTGCATTGAAGGAGACTACTCATCCTGTGCGATTGAACTTTGATGACATCCCCGATAGACACATGCTCTCCCTCACTGATAGATCTTCAATTGTTCGCCTGGTGAAAGTACTTTTGGAGGAAAATCTCATTGATTCATTCGAACTAGTTAAAGTGGCTGATGCAACAATAGACAATAATCGACACCTCATTTCCGATTCATCCAAAAATGCTAGAAACCCAAGAAGATTGGGTACTGTCTCGTTGCCTCTTCGTATCACAGTGGAAGGACCAAAGGAAGATTCAGACCTTGCTCTCGCTTATATCATGGAAGCCCTTGAGGATCTTAAGCCAGATCTGTTGAGAGGGATGAAGAATCTCGTTGATTGGAACACTTACGTGAACAGTGATGTATTCTTCGACACATATGAACCTGAGGATTTGGTGGTTGAGATGGAAGAGACAAATCATCCTGTGCGAATTAAATTTGACAATGTCCCTGGTTATCGACTCTCGCAGGAAGAAAAAGTATCTATCCTTCGCTCTGTAAATGAGCTTTTAGAAGATAACCTCGACACTGCGTTAGAATTGGTCGAAGTAGCTTATGCGGGGAGGAATGATAGACGTTTAGATTTCGCCAGGCGGGATTCTATCTCACTACTCCTCAGCATCACTGTGAATGCTCCAAAGGATTTATCCGCATTTGCATCATCTAATATTCTGGAAGTCCTCAAAGACTACACTCAGGACATTGTGAGGAAGTTGGACAGTGATGACCAAGATGCCAGTGTATCAATAGAAATATATGACCCTGATGAACCAATGGTAGAGACTGTCCATGCTGTACGATTGAATCTCGAGAACGTTACACTTGGATATCTCTCTGATGATCTATTGATACCCATTCTTCGGTTTTTAGATGAGCTGTTGGATGCTGATCTTACTGAGCCATTTAATTTTGTAAACGTTGGCTATGCTGGGAATTGGAATGGTCGGAGACTTGTTGCACCAAGACGTTTAGATGCTGATACCATACCACTTCCTCTTCATATTACTGTGAATGGCCGTGAAGATGAATCCAAGTTTGCGCAGTCAGATATTATTCAAGTGTTTGAAGACAAAGAGCGGGAAATAGTAGAATATCTCAAGACTCTGGGTTCTGATTTTGACAACGTCAGTATCTCCACAGATTTTTATGATGCTTCTGACATGGAAGAAACTATCCACCCTGTTCGATTGGTCTTCGAAAACACCAATCCGGACTACATCATCTCGTCAAATGAGACATTATCTATGATTCAATTCATTGAAGAGAGGATTGATGACAGTCTTGTCAATGCATTGGAGTTGATTGATGTATCTTATGCAGGGAGATTGCGCTATGCCGATGCTAGAATGCTTCAAGATTCTGATGAACCAAGCCAGTCAGCTCCCCCTTTTCCTTCCTTGCCCCTTCTCATCGAAGTTCTTGGCCCTGCTGATGTGTCCGATTTAGCGTTGGTTTACGTCATTCAGGCAATTCGAGACAATATTCAAAAGATTGAGTTGTACCTGAAGGCATTAGACAATGACGCCTTCAAGGTAAGAAGTTGCCTTGAAATATGTGGCAATTGACACGGTTTTATTTCACAATGTAACTCATTGCCCTTTTCCAATACTTAGAATACAAGAGTGGTGGTGAAAACATTCGACAGTAGTGATATCATTCAAGAATCGGATGAAACTACGCCACAGAGCAGTTTTGTTAAGGATGATTGGCTGATGTGGCTGCTGGTTGGCCTGGTTCCTCTTTTACTCATTTGCTGCTGTTGCGTATGTTTCTGCTGCATATGCGGTCACAAGAAGCATAAATCTTCTCAAAAGAGTCATGACAGCACTGACAAAACGGATCTAAGCTTCTCAGTTTATGATGACACAGTGCAACCATCGAATACTGAAGTGTATGCCCTTGATCAGGACATAAACCAATATCAGAATGCGCCACTCCAATTTGTGCCGCCAATGCCACATTTCACTGAGAGTTCTTCGAGTGAAAGTTCCGACGATGACATGATGTGTATCTCTGTGAATGATAATGGCACTTTTGCTGACCAAAGCGCCCTCACTTTTTTTATGGACCCACCAACAGAAAACCATTTGAAGCTTGATAATTGCGCGTATCGCGAGAGGAAAGAATTAATGTGCTCCTCGGTGGTGTCAGGCAGTACCCGCCAAAGTGCACTTGATGATGGTCAGTGTTCATTCGGCTCTTCTGTTTTGCCAGGTGGCGCCTATAATGATCCAAACACCATACACGGGGACATCAGAAGTCAGCCCTCAGGCTCCAACAAGCCAATGGCATTTCATGCTTCGGCAGCAAGTAAGATCTCAAATGAGTTGGTGCCATTTGAAGAAGAGGATACTCAATCATGCTCTGTCCAAGAGATTCCAGAAGTAGAAATGTATACATTCGACGAAGACCAATCATATGGAACATATGGAACACAACCCCCTGTGCTCCCATCATCTCAGTCCCGAACATCCTACTCTGTCCAAGAGGATCCAACAGGAATGTATACGTTTAATGAAGACCTATCATATTCAACGCAACCCCCTGTCATTCCATCATCTCAAACCCAAGTACATCAGGATGCTGAAGGACTGTATTATACTCATGACCAACAGCCGCATGCTGTTCAATCACAGCCATTTGCTGACAATCATGCACCAATAGGAGTGTGGGAGGATGAATTACCATCCGTGGCCACCAGGCCACTAGTTTCTGATTCGTTTGCTACCCGGTCACCTCAAAGAGGAAACAGCGTTGGTAGTTTTGGCTCTGCAATGCCTAGGAATCCCAGGAAAAAATACAGCAAGAGATCTATGCCTCCTTTTCAAAATGATGCAGTCAATTGTGTGGATGACTCCAGTGATTTCTATTTAGGGAAAACTCGGCCTTCCCGGAGAAAGAGTCTCAAATCGGTTAAATCATTTACAACCAGAGGAAACCAAAAGCCAAAATACAACAGAATGGGTTCCACGCGTAGCAGGATGAGTTCCATGCCTCCTCTAAAGCTTGACGAAAGTAGTAGCTCTCGCGATACCAGTGTTCTCTACACAGAGACAATCAAGCCATCCCTAAGAAATGGCAGCAGTTCGGCCGGCTCATCAACAAGCTCCAGAAGTGTCAAGAAAAAACTCAACAGGAACATAACTATGCCTCCTATACAGTCTGAAGAGCTTGTTACTCCTGATGATTCCAGTGCTTTTTATTATGGGCAGTCAACCTCGTTCTATGCTTAGTCATTGTATTCAGTTCATGTGGAGGAGATCTATCATAATTCCTAATTCATATTTGCAAACAATGTTGTACACACGCATATATTATGTAGTGCTGATCTGAACAGCATTATAGTGCCCACGATAGTGTCTGTTGTCAAAGTGAAAGCTATCATGAAACTTATTTCTTTCAACCAGGGAACATATATAGGATGAGATGATGTGATGGAAGTAATATATTAACCCTTACCTTACCCGGGGCGTCATTAGGGCGTCATTTGCTGTTTTGTACA
>JALLAS010001171.1:0-10083 GCA_036939415.1 Detonula confervacea
ATACGCCAGATTGCAAATGTCGGTCTTATGTCGGTCTGATGAAGGAAAGGGTTAAATGTAGATACTACAAATAATGCGCCGCGCCACGCTGTCACTAACAGCGCATATCATCGTACAATAGCGGGCGATAACAACAACTTTGTTGCCCCAACAATAATATTATCACCATGCCGCCCTCCTTCCGCAATCGCTTCCGTCGTCGTTCTCCAGCCCTAGAATCGTCGTCATCGCTATCATCCACGAGCAATCATACCGAAACCGTCAATACCAATTACGGGGGCGGCGGCGGCGGCGTCGGCCGATTCTTGGGACGGAACAAATCCAATAATGGCAACGATGACAATAATAATTCTTCTTCTCGTTCTCGCGGCGGCTCGTCATCGGCGCATCGACGCGACCAGCGCGATCAAGGACGCAATAACGATCAGCGGCGGCACGGCGATCAGCAGCATCATCAGCAGCAGCAGCGGCGGCGGCGGCACGACTATCCGCCGCTGGCCACGTTCGATGCGTGCATCGAAGCGTGCGATGCCCTCGCCGCTTCCGCTTCCTCGTTGCATCATCGTAAACGACAACAACAACAACAACAGCTGCAGCTGCAGCGCGATGAGAGTGCGGAGGAAGGGAGCGGCGATGATGACGATGACGATGATGATCAGCAGCTGAAGCAGAATCAGCAGCAAGAACGGCCCGTGAGCAGTACTTCTCGTGACGATGATGATGGCCGTGGCGATCGGTTATTGGAAGAGGTCGTAGTGCCGGATTGCAGCGTGTTGGTGTCTCCCGACGGAGCCTTGTTGTTCACCTCGCAATTGCCATCCTCTTCCGGCATCATCAACAAGAACAACAGCAACAACAACAACAATAATAATGGTAACAAAGATGATGATGACGACGACGCGCATCGCTATCCATGGACCAAACTCCATTCTCCCTCCAACAATAACGACAACACCAATAACGACAACAACAACTCACACAAGTCAATAATCGACGGACTAATCCCCTCGGAAGAATACCGCTCCGCGATAATAGTCGGCTCCGACCTGACCCCCCGCGGCGATCACGACGCCAACGGCTTCTCCGCCAGGGGATGGAATCACGACGCCGCCACGCTGGCGCTGGGGAATTCTCACGCCATCCTGCTGCAGTTGGGAAATTTCGTGGAGGGGTTGGCGGCGACCAGGAGGGAGGAGGGCGAGGGGACGGGGGAGGGCGTTGGGAGGTTGATGGAGTTTCGGGAGCGGGCGCAGGACGGAGGCGAGGGCGCGGCGAGGGGCGGCGGGGGGAATAATAATAATAATAATAGGGTGGGCCCGATATTGGCCGAGGGGACCAATTTGAGTATTGCCATGGAGGCCGTGGAGGAGTATTTCGATGCGGGCGCCAGGGGGAGTTTGGAGCGATGGCGATTGGCCTGCGGAGATGGCGGTGGTGGGAGCGGTGGTACCGGCCGTGCTGGTGGTACCGGCGGTTCTTTTCGAGAACTGCACCATGACCAATATCGGCCGGAATCGATCGAGCTGAAGGATATGCACCATGGGAAGCACGTGAACCAAAACGAGGAGGATACCGACCACCAGCAGCATCTGCAACAACAACAACAACAAAATGAAACGCTCATACGCGACCTACTCCCCAAGCTCCAAGCCGCAACGACCTCCGCCCAAAAACGAACCTCCGAACGCCAAAGAGCCCTCGCCAACATTCGTTCCCAAGTCTCCTCCTCCCAATCCATACTCGTGAATCAAAAGCAATGGGCAGCGCAGCAGTGGAACAAGGTGGACGACGAGGAGGACGCCATCGACAGGAGGTGGGCCATCAAGAAGATGGAGGCGCAGAACGAACGGTTCGAGGCGGAGCAACGGAGGAGCCAACTGCAGCGGGAACGGCAAGCGCAACGGCATTTGCTGCAGCAGCAAAGGGAGGGGAGGGGGGGCACGGGGAGGATGCGGCAGGAGGGCCGGGCGGCGCTGATGCGGCGGGAGGCGATCATGGCGGACCTGGAGACGTTTTCGGGGGAGGCGGAGGAGGCTCCGCTGAGTCCCGAAATTTGGGAGTTGGTGCAGGGCCTGTCGAACGAGTCGGATTACGGTCACACGGGGTATTCCCCCAAGAATCAGAGGAAGCAGCAGCAGCAGCAGCTGCTGCAGGCCAATGAGGAAGACGAGGAACACGAACCGCGCTCGAACGACGATCCGGAGACGACGCTCGGACACGTTCCGCCCCCGCCATTCGAGCCGGAGGACGATGATCTCTCCCCGCCAATGGCTACCATCGCCCGCGCCGAGATAGAGGCCGACTCGGACATACGCGAACACCTCGCGGTGGCGCGCGCCGCCGACGAATCCGTCGAGGACGCCGCCGGCAAGCTGTTGAACGACATGTCCCGCGGGGATACCACGTTGCGATCGGCGCGATTGGCGGCCGAATCGTGTTTGTTGAGCGAGTGCAATGCGGTCCACTCGACATTGCGGTCGTTGGTGGTGTTGGAGCGGTTGGAATTGGAAGAACGGCGGAGGAGGTTGCATGTATTGGAAACGGCCGTGGAGGCGGTGGACGTCCGAAAGGACATTGACAGTTACATCAAGAGCGATATGGGGTTGGCCGGGGGCAGGAGTCGGAGCGGGGAGGATAATGACGACGGGGGGATTGCGGCGGCGTTGGCCGTGTTGAATAGTCATTGCGGCAGCGGCGGCGGCGATAATCGCAACAATGGTAATGACGGTGGGCATCGTAATAATATCGAACGGCCCGATTACTTCGAGGGATGGGGGGCGTCGGAGGACGGCAACGGAACGAGCGGCAGTCATGATGGGCTGGAAGATGAGGAGGAGGAATATTATACCGAACCGGAGATATTCGGTGAAGTGATTGAAATGCTGTTTGATAATGATGGCGAGGTGTCATCAGAGGGCAAGGAGAAAATAGACCTTGCGGCAAGTGCCCTCTCTCAAATGTCCTCAAAAAAGAGCAGCGGCGGCCAGACCCATCGAAAAGCAATGCTTTACGAGCTCAACAACCAACGAAGCAAGAATACTCACGTCGCATCAAAAGACAACTTTGATTCGTTGTGCCGTATCTTCAACGCCTTCCTCACGGGATGCGGGCCCGGACGGGAATATGTGGATGTTTCGAATGCGAAGATGCTCATGATATTGAGCCAGACGTTTTACCGTGTGGAAGAAGAGGAGGAAGGTGAAAAGGGTGCAATAGTTGCAGAGGAGGAGGAGGTTGGTAGTAGCAATGGCAACAGTAACTCCCAAAACTACGACAAAAGCAGCAGCAGCAACAGCAGCAGCACAACCCAGGATAGAGAAAGGCGGACCTTCGTTAAAACGAAAATATGCCATCACGCCATATGGTCCGACGAAGACTTTTGGGACCAGGCTGTGTATCAGTGCGTGTCGGAATCGTTGGCCAAGAGCGGAGTTTTGTTGAACTACGTCAAGTCTGGAATGGAACATGATGATGCCGGCGGTAGGAGGAGAGCACATAAAAGGAATACTGACGTCAAATGGCACGATTTGGCTCCGAACGAGTATGCGGGTGCGGCCGCGCAGGTTCATTCGGTTGTGTTTGCCCAGCTGGGCACGCTTTCGCGTGAGTTTTTTTCTACTGAATACCTTTTTCTGTTTTGCATGTCCTTCAAAGTAAGAAACGCTCTCTCTTTCTATTCTGAACTCTTCTTTCAATCATTATTTCGACCAAACAACACTGGGTGCAATAGACTCCATGACAGAGTTGGGATGCGGCATTCAGCGTGCATGCAATTTTGTTCGTCGACTCTCGATACGATACCAACTTCCATTGTCGCTGCGGATTACGCTCATACAACATTTGATAACAACCCATGGTGAAGTTCTCTCGAAGTCCTGAGTTTGAGTTTCGAAGGAAGTACCATGATGAAAGAAAACTAAGATATAATGTTAATCAAAATGGATTTTCCATTTTACAGGAGTTTCATATCGATCATATCAGCTCAACTCATTCAAAATTACACACAATCCTACACTCTCAAAAAAGTGAAAGAGGCAGGTCAATCCAATGATCGCCTCTTGAAGTTTGAACAGCATGGAATAATGACTTTCGTACTGTGTTGGACAATCATTTTGAAAAGCTCGTGAGTTGCGAAGAAAAGTATTGGAAACTACCACCGACCAGGGAGAACGGACTGGGAAGGTGGATGGTGAATCAAAGGGTCATTCTCAAAAAAGTGAAGGAG
The DNA here is from genome assembly GCA_036939415.1 of Detonula confervacea. Taxonomy (NCBI): domain Eukaryota; phylum Bacillariophyta; class Thalassiosirophyceae; order Thalassiosirales; family Thalassiosiraceae; genus Detonula; species Detonula confervacea. The sequence continues at coordinate 4,226 of JALLAS010001171.1, forward strand.
GCAGGTCAATCCAACGATCGCCTCATGAAGTTTGAACAGCATAGAGTAATGGATACCTATTGCATGGAATAACGAATACCTATTGCCATTGAATATTTGAAACGGATAAAACGAATACCTAGTCTGCCATTCCCAGAGGAACAGGGAGTAGAACGCGTTGATCATGTTATCAGAACTGTACACAACATTTGATAAATAGAGCCGAGTGATAAAAATAGAACATTGAAACTTTTTTGGATACTGGCTATTATACTTTACTAATTTGTTCCTAGCATTTCTTTGATGCTATATGATTTCCTTGCCGCTGCTGATTACACTCATACAACATTTTTTGATAAATAGAGCTGAGCAAAAAAATAGAACAATGAGACTCTCTTGGATACTGCCTAGAGTAGTACTTTACTGTTTCGTTTCTAGCATATGTTTGATGCTCTAGATATGAGATATCATCAAACACGTCCAATGTTTGTGCACTTACTAAGTTGTTGTCTAAGCCGTAACCGTTTCAGCACTATCCACGATCCAAGACCTTCTTCAGAGCATCTCTATGCCTCTCATTACAAAACGAAAGCTCCAACCTGCCGTTTGCCGCCCATCGACGTTTAATAGCATTGACAATTATTTGGGAGTTCACATATGAGGGAACAGGCTCTCCATCCACCGATTCGAGTTTGAACCCAGTAAAGCTGTTGCAACCCGGCATACCCTTTGCTATTGCATTCATCTGACGTTGGAACTGTCCGTCCACGCCGCCAATGGTTTGCACAACAATGTCGGAGCCGTTCATACCCACGCCGAATTTGCATCCCACGTGGGAGTAGTCGGGTGACGGGATGGAGAAGGTATATGCTGATTCAATGTCTAATGATAGTGGTGAAGATGCCAAGAATGTTTTGACTGTAGAAGGGTTTTGCTTTGCCTGTGCTCTGGCGAATGTCAGCGCCAGTGGTGTGTATTGCTTGAGCATTCCAATGACCTCAGCTGCATGACATGTACGATAAGAAGCAGAGAGGAACAAATGAATGAGAAAAATGCATAACAATTAGCTTCCTATTGGTAAAGAAAGCATTCGATTAGCATGGGTGCAGCTGTCTCTCCAGAGGTATCATCCTCCTCACTACTCACCTAATTTCGGCGACTTGCCGTAACCTTCAAGCAACCTACACCCAGCACCAACGGGTATGCCATTGATGAAAGCGAGATTATCACCCACAAAAACTCCACCCATTTCTGCAGCGCCCTCTGCCGGAGCAAAATCTTTAAGCATGATTTTGTTACTCTCGCTGCTACTGCCATCCTTCGATGATGATTTGACTTCCGCAAATTTCAGTTCTGACGGACCGCCAAATTCATTCTCAGAATTGTCAGCATCTTTCTCAAAAGTTATTGTATGGAGATAGGGCTTCGCAAATGAGAGGGCAAGCGGCCGTTGGCTCGCGCCTGCCGCCTCGAGGAGGTCGAGCGCTTTCCGCTTCCCTGCACCCTTGGCGCCAAGGACGAGCGTTCCGTTGACGTGGCTGAGCAGGTCATCCAGAGCAATTCTGCCAGTCTTTTCCGCCGGAAGAGGTTGTCCGCTCCCATCCGGGAGGAAGTTGCTCACAACCAATCCGAAATTGTCATCGGCGCTTGCAAATTTAAGCCCGATTTCACCTTCGTCGTGAATATCCACAACTGTTATCATGTCGTAATCCACATGTGTTGCTTCCTTGTCTTTCTTTGCATTCTGCGAGGTACCTTTCTTACCAATGTCTGCAATCTTCTCCGCTTCTTCTCCCGTCGCCAACTTGAACAGTATAGCCTTGGGCCTCGAAGGATCCTTCAACGCTCCAAACAGCTCCAATCGACTCTCCGCACCATATTTCGTGCCGTTCACGCTGACGATCGTCGATCCGCGGAACAGGTCCGGATCCAACTGCTTCGACTGCGCCACCTTACGCGCCTGCGTCCCCCGCGGAAAGTCGATCACCTTCAAATATCCCGATTCGCAGTTCGTCAATATGTTAAGACCCAGGGGCACCCTCTCCCTCCACACCAGCTCGATTTGATCCTCGTCCTCCTCTATTTCGGCCTTGGTGACGTGATGCCGCGCCAATTTGGGAAGTTGATCCAATTCGAGATTCGCCGTCCTCATTACGAAATCCCAGTAATTGTGGAGGTTTTGGTTGAGCATGTCGATGAGCCATCCGCTGTTGTTCGTCAGTGCGTTCACGATGACGCTCACGACGTAATCTCTGAGGGGATTTTTCAGGAGGGACGCTAGCTTGTTGGCCGCCCACGTCAGCCTTCCCTCGCCTTGTATCGTAAGCTCCACGCCGCCGATGGAGCACGTCCGATCGTTGAGGCACAGCACCGGCTCCCAAGTGTCGGTACCCTCGACGAGGCGCCTTCGCAGCTCGAATTTCAGTCGGATGGCCCCGTCCCACAATTTGGTGTTGGCCTTTCCGCTGCCCTTGAGGTAGGGCATGTAGGTCTGCTCGAAGCTCCAGATGGCATCGTCTAACGTGGCGGAAATGTTCTTGATGTCGATGACCAACAGCTCAGACGGCTTGACCGATCTCGATTGCGGGACTTTAGCGCCACAATCGCCAGCATCATTCTCCGCCGCGGCGCGTATCCCCGCAATCTCGATATATATATCCTCCTTCCGAACCTTGAACCCCGCCATGCTCAAATTGCTCAAGTGGTACACCAATCCGTCCCTCACGCCATCGAACGGCGGCACGGGCATGGACGGCAAAATCTTCAACAAAAAATCCAACGCCGTGTCCCCCGCCGAGCTAATCAACTCGCGTCGCTTCTGCTCGTCCGTCATGGCGGATTGGGTATCGTCCAAGAGCTTGTTGACGTCGAGGGCGGAGACGTTGGCCATGACGGAGGATTTGGTGAGGCCCGCCTTGGCGACGGCGTCCATGATTCCGCCCTCTCCGGAGATGGCTCCGGAGGCCGCTTTGGAGGATTTGTTCCCGGCGGCGACGACGTCGCCGAGACGGGCGGAGGCGGCCTCGAAGTCGTCCAACAGGCTCTCCGCCTTGACGATCAAGCCGCCGGACTTGTTCACAACTTCGTCGTCGTCCAAATATCCCGCGGCCATGTCCAGCAAATCCAGCATGCTCATCTCCCCCCTCGTAATCTTCCTCACCAAGCCCAAAACATTCTCGGCCTTGTCGTTCCAATGCTTCGACTCTCGCATCTTCTCCTCCGCCGCATCCAGCTGCACTTCGATCTCCTTCGCCGCCTTCAGGGCCACGGGCGCGAAGAGCGACAACGACCCTCCCTCCCCGGAAGCCAATCCGGCGATTTGCTCGGCGGAGAGGTCGGCTCCCAGGGTGGAGCCGAGGTCCACGAAGACGCGCTCCAGCCGTAGGAGGACCGCGTCGCGGTAGGCGCTGCGGCGGGAGAGGAGGGCTATCAGAGTCTCCTTCGTGTCGGACATGGCGGAGGTGGCGTTGCTTTGGACGTTTCGTATGACCGATTGGATGGCGTCCTCCGACGCTCCCTCCCCGTTAGTGGCTTGCGCTCCTCGATTCAACGCCGAACCCAACGTCAAGTCCTCCGCGCTGCCAAACGCGGCCGCGGCCTTCGATCCGTAAACGCCGCCCTCCTTCCGCATCGCCGCCAACGAACCGGCCACGATGGCATCCAACCCCCCGCTGCTCTCGCTCCTCAATTCGATGGCGTCGAACAGCCGCCTGCGCACGGCATCCCCCATCTCCATGGATTTGAGCTTGGCCATGGCGACGTCGCCCTCGGTGAACGCTCTCGTCAAGTCGGCATTGCTATTGCCGCCTCCGCCTCCTCCTCCTCCCAACGCGTCCTTCAGCTGATTCGTGCCCCCGCCCAGAATGTCCGCCGCCCGCGCCTTCAGCCGCATGCCTCCCTCCATGAATAAACTCGCCGTCTTGGTCTCCATGATGCGGCCCGTCAGCTCCTGCCACGACCTGGTCCTGTCGGAAATGTTCTCGAAGATGGAGAGGAGCTGGGGGTCGGAGGAGGCGACGCGGGAGAGGGAGTCGAAGGTCGTCGCGAATCGTCGGAGGGCGGTTTGGGTCAGTTGCGTGGCGGCGTCGGTTGCGGAGGCGGGCAGGAGGGATGGATCGAGCAAATTGTTGGTGTTAATGTTGATGGATGCACCGCCGCTACCATCATTCGTTCCATTGGTTTGCAATAGTACGTTGCCATCGTCGCCAACCTCCATCTTCAATATCTGATCCAACGATTTCAGCGCCTCCTTCCGCAATTTCCCCATGCCGCCTCTCATCGTCCTCCTTCCCCTCCTCACGCCATCGCCCACCACGCCCCCCACAACTCCACGAATGTCCTCATCATCGTCGTCGTCGTCGTCGTCCAACTCGATGCCCATGGCGCCCAAAGCGATCTTCGTCCGCTCCGGCATCTCCACCTCCACCAGCTCCTTCAATCGTTCCTTCCCCCGTGCGAACAGCGAAGTCAGGTCGTCGTCCCGCAGCATGTCGTATACGTGCTTCATCTCCTCCGTTTGCGGCAGCGACAGTCCGTCCGCGGCGGCTCGCAAGGTCGTCGCGGCCTTGGACTTGGCCGCGTCGAGGGCCTCCTTCGCCGTGACGTCCTTGACGTCGTCGGCGAGGGCGGAGTCGAGGAGGGAGGCGTCGGCGAACTTCTCGTTGAGAGCGCGCATGGAGGATTTGGAGGCGCCCGCCAACGCTTTCGCCACGCCGTTTGCATTATCGACGATGCCCTCTCCATCATCTCCATCGCCAACGTCTCCATCATTATTTTCCGTGGAGACGGTCACGGCCGAGGACAATTTGGCCGCGGCCTCGGTCAATTCCGGGGCGTGCTCTCGGGATTTCTCCAGCGCCAACGTCCACGCGGCCTCGCCTTTGGCAATCAGCTCTTCGAGTACGGGGTAGAATTTGGCGCTGGAGGAGGAGGCGATTATTTGGGAGGGCCGGAGCTCGTGGTAGGTCTTTCTCGTTTTTTTGGCAGCAGTGTTTGTTGTTGATTTATTTCCTTCATTGCCGTTGTTGTTGTTGTTGTTGCCGCTCGCGACGGAGAGAGAACGCGCCAGTCCTCCTCTCCTCCTCCGATCGTCGTTGCCGTCATCGTCGTCCTCGACGGAGGAGGCCAGATACACGTCCCTCGACGCAATGTACCGCTCGATCAAATACACCTTTTCATCACGGGCATCGGCATTATTCTCATCCGTTTCGTCGCCGCCCCCGTCGGCCGCCGATGCCGTAGCAGCGTTGGTATCGGCCGCAGTCGTCGTCGCGCGGACGGTCATTCCCGGAGCGGCCACGAGCTTTTATGGCTCCTCCTCCTCCTCCTCCGATATCCCCATCCGTACCGTCGTCCGGGCCGTTGGACAGGCGCAGCGTGGCCGTGGCGCACGATGCGATGGATTCGCCGGGACGACGCCACAGCCGCACCGCCGCCCGCGAATACCGTTTGCTCGTTTCTGCGGATGACGACGACGACGACGATGATGATGACGGTCGTTCTGTCGTCGTCGTCGTTATTATTTCCGTTTTTTGCGCCGCATCGTCCCCGTCGGCGATGGCGTCGGCTTCTCCTTCGTCGTCGCCGCCACCACGCCGGCACGGTCGTCGTCGCGATGCGTCCGTCGTCGGCGCGCGGAGGATGGCGAAGAAGAAGAAGAAGAGCTGCTGCTGCTGCCCCGATGATCGTCGACGTTGCTGCTGCTGCCGCCGCCGCCCGCTCGGCCTACGACATGCCTCCCGTGCCGATGGCCGCGGCGGCGTTTCCCGCTAGCGCAGCAGCTGTGACGCGTTGAACTGCCGCTGCTGCTGCGTCATGGAAGCAACGGGCCGCCGCTGCTGCGGAGCGTATCCCGTGGCATTGGCGGCATTCGAAGTCGC
>JALLAS010001172.1:0-10094 GCA_036939415.1 Detonula confervacea
CGAAGCTAGTAATTTTGTGGACGGGTATTTCCGTCTATACCCCCATTCCTGTTAAGAGCAGCACCGTTGTTGTTGGCGTTGGCAATAAGGAAGCGCGGTGGCAACGATGTGGCGTGGGGGGATTGACCAGCGGTCGATGGTGATGGCGTAGATGGATTTGGAATTGCAACGCAGCTTGACAAATCTCGGCCCGCAGAGGTCGGATTTGGGTCAAATTTGAGCCTTTGCGACGGTAGCAACAGTAGCAATTGACTGTGTAGGTCAGATGTGGTATGGCGCGGGTGGCTGATGGGGATTAGTTGATGATAGTTAATTTTACGTGATAGTTGGTGATTTAGGTGTGGTAGGTGGGTTGACAACAGAATTGTTGATGTGCCACTGATCTGACACTCTGCTTTGTCGTTGAAATGTAGAAAACGAGGAAGCACTTTAAGTCTGTGACACTCCTCACTTCCAGGTCTGTCAATCATAGTATCCAGGCGACAAGGCAGACCATTGCCGGGGACCGTGCCTGTTATGGAAACGTTGAGAGGTATCTCATGAATGGAGTTGTTGATTTCACGGATGGGAAAGTGTGTGAAAGTCAACATATTGGTGATAGCTGTACCATCGATCAAATCATGAACGGACAACAATGCCCTGGCCCGCACAATTCACATGCTCAAGAAATCGATAATATCGCTGTTGCCATGTAGTGGCGTTGTTTTTCAGAAGGATATAATTGGTTGGAAGAGCATTGACTTGCAAGTTTATTATTTGATTCTCTTATCATCATGGTTGATACATTAAGCAAATAATCATGGCTCAACAATCAATCAAATCTCTGAATGGTTTTTGCATTTTGCCTTACTCTGGCAAGCATTTACGTTATGGCCCATGCCTTCTCCCTCAAGAGTTTGCTTCAGTTATCGCAGGTGATTGTAAATTATGAATAAGAGATGTATCGGCAGCGCTAAAAGAACTAATCTTGAGAGAACCACAAGAACAAGAGCATACCTTCTTGCTGTGAATGCCATCTTGCATGGAGTGAAATCTCAGTCCAGATAACAACACATCATCACCAGTCGCTGCGCATAATAGAAACATCAATTCCTGCATAGGCTCAATCTTCACAGTCATTGTCCTACGGCTGTTCGGGCTTGAATTATTGTTTCAACAGTGCCGTACCTCCACATTCCTCACTGGTTGTATGATGTCATGGTAGACACCTTCAACTAAAAACAAAAAATGGCAAGCCTTGGAGGTTGGAAGCTTTGCCAGAGCCTGTCAGAGCTCGATTATAACCTAGCACAATTTGCTTGATTTTATTTTCAAACAATCTTATCCAGTAATGCAGGAACTGCTGCACTTTCATTCTCCTGACAAATCTTTATTCCTTTACATACATTCCTGCATTGATCTTGAGTTGCTGCCTATGTTCCACCTTTGGGACTGCTGAGCCTTGGTGATCGATCTTGGTCAGAGCTGGAGCTAATAATGAAGAAATTATACTCTCAGTTTTTTCAAGGATGCCTTGTCACTGGACGTATCTGACGGTTGACGGGCAGCTCATCCAGAAGCCTCTTGGTATGTTGTACTTGGCATGATTTCCTCATTAGCTGCATCTTTTTAGTAGATATCCTGGATTAGATTGAATTTCCCAATCAGGCCTCTGCACCTGGCAAGCCTTGCAGGTTGGAAGTTGGAAGCTCTGCTAGATATTTAAATTATCCACGAATTATCTCAGCAACATCGAACATGCTACAAATACAACTTGATTTGTTTTCTTTCCAGCATGCTAAAAATCGGTATCGTAGGATACTTACCAACTCGTCGGGCAGTCGTCGGGTTGTGGGTATTTCGATGAGGTATCCCTTTGTATTGGAAATCCTACAAAGGAATTCGTTTTATATGGTTTCTCACTACTGTCTTTCCTCCACGTGGAATATTTACAGTGACTCAGCAGAGCGTAGAAATACTCCTATTTACTAAAAACACGTGGCCCGCCCCAAACCCATCCGACGTGGGCTTGTTTTGCGATACGTACGATATCGAATTTACGATGCAAAATCGATTATGCAATGTTGTTGGAAGCTTTTTGGCAGATGTTGGAAGCTTTTTGGCAGAACAATTGTTCTGGATGTTGGAAGCTTTTGGAAACTGCCTCTCGTCAGTGCGTGCCAGTTGCCCGCTCCACAGCGCACCAGCCAATCTTCTACTCTCTTTTTTGTGCATACTCCTATCCCTCTTCCATAAAGCCATTAATTTAAACGCAACAAATAATCAGCAACATGAAGATCACCCAGTCGGCCCTTCTATGCCTAGCCATTGCGGCCCACGGAGCATCATCATTCTCGCTATCATCTAGTACAGCTACTACAAGAAGCAGCAGTAGCTTGTTTTCGACTGTGGTTGCCGAAGTCGAAGGACCTCCAGCAGAGACAGACGAGGTATATGGAACAATTGTGGGAGACACAAAAGGTAAGGTCCGCTCATTATCAATAATATTACAGGAGCATGCATCTGTATCATCATTATTGGTTCTTGCATCATCTAGGTCTCAATATCTTATTCTGCATGCCAATTATAATACTCACCTGCCTACAGGTGCCGCATTGAGGTTGACCGACGTCGCCATCTCCCGCGGTGCAACCCCGCTATTGAAGAATATCGAATGGTCCGTACAGCCCAACGAAAGATGGGGAATTGTAGGAATCAACGGAGCCGGCAAGTCCACGCTACTCGGAGCTATTACCGGCACCGTCCGCATGGACAGCGGCAAGGCATTGGTCCACTCGAATGTACGCGTGGGATACATGCGACAGACGGCCGTGTCGGGTTCAACGAAAACAGTGTACGAGGAGGCAAAGTCTGAAATGACTGCGCTCGAGGATGCACAGGAATATATGGACGCCACGACAAAGATCGTTGAGGATGGTGATTACTCTGAGGAAGCTCTTGAGAATCTAGCTGCTGCCCAGGAGAATTTTCAATTGTTGGGTGGGTACGAGCCGGAACGAATGGTAGAGACAGTTTTGAAGGGATTGGGATTTGATCCAGAAGATTCTGAACGTCTTTGTACCTCTTTCAGCGGTGGGTGGCAGATGAGAATTGGACTGGCTAGATTGCTCCTTAGCAAGCCTTCCTTGTTACTGTTAGATGAACCGTCGAACCATCTCGATTCCGCTGCCAGAGATTGGCTCGGAAAATACATTGCCAAGTATGACGGAAGTGTTGTACTAGTCAGTCATGACGTCTCACTGATGGACACAAGTGTGAACAACATCGTCGAGATCACCGCGGGTACCCTAATTGAGTACAAATCATGCACCTACGGCAACTATTTGGAAGAGAAGGAATTCCGTGCCTTGTCCGCTCAGGCAGAGTACGCAAAGAATTTGGAAGAGGCGGCGAATTTGCAAAAGTTTATTGATAAGTTCAGCGCTGGTACCAAGTCCAAGAGTGCTCAGTCTCGAGTTAAGATGCTTGAGAAGATGAAGAAGGAGGGAAAGCTTGATCCTCCTCCGGCGGCTGTGGTAACCAATGTGCGCATTCCTGTGCTCAATTTACCTGCTCCGCCCAAGCCTCACGGAGAGAATCTTTTGGTGATGAAGGATGCTACTATTGGATATGATCCCAACGAAGAGCCTTTGCTTGAGAATATCAACTTGACGATTCCCAGAGGCATGAAATTGCTTCTGAGAGGACCCAACGGCGCTGGAAAGTCTACATTGCTCAAGGCATTGAGGGGCAATGTCGAGAGCATGATTCAAAAAGGATCTCGTACGGAGAATGATCAATTGAAACTTGGTGGTGAGACTTGTTTGCCTCTGTCTAGATTTTTGAAGTCATCTGTTTCATTATTTGTTGGCATTGCCACTCACGCAGTTGCTTTCGGATTTACGCCCAACTTATTTATATATGTATAGTCTTCACCCAAGATCTAGCACAAGAGTTAGAGAAGGAGGCCCGAGCGGTTGATCTGGTTACAACTTACGCACGAACTGGTGAGGACGGAGATATCACTGTTACAGATGAAAGGGCACGAGGTGTCATGGGAGCATTAGGCTTGACAGGAGATAAACCGTTGCGTCAGATTAAAGCTCTTAGTGGAGGAGAGAAGGCTCGAGTTGCTTTGAGTATGTTCGCTTTGAAAGCAAGCAACTTATTGATGCTTGTGAGTGTTTCACCTATTTGTTTTGTACTTTTCTGATACCTCATTTTGATCAAATACTCACTTTGTGTTTTGCATTATTCATGCTATTCAGGACGAACCTTCAAACCACCTTGACGTAGGATGTATCCAAGGCTTGGCAAACGCGCTGAGCGGATGGGGAGGCAAGGATGGCGCTGTGGTTGTTGTCTCGCATGACAGAGAGTTCTGTGAAAAGGTTGGATTCACACATATTGGAACCGTGACGGATGGAAAATTGGTGTTGGAGCAGGTAAGAAAAAAATGTGAAAGTGATTGTGAAATTTCATCATTACAAAAAGAACCATGTTTACTCATCTCAATGTGATCTTAATTCCTTTCTTTCAGAGATCTTTGCAAGACAGCGACTGGGAACAGTATGAAATTGGTGCGAAACTGGTATAAAAGATGTCCTGAGACAATTATTGGATTGATCAATGTTCACAGAAAATGACGCTTTAGATAATTCTCTCCATCTTAATATGTACATAGTATGGAGTGTGAATAATCGAATATAAAAGCAAAGATTATCCTTGATTTTGGCAAAACCCAGCAGTACCACCTACCTACATACGATACCCAAACAACACTAGCAATAATGGGTTTTCAGAACTGTATTATGTTCTCGTTTGTTGTTGTGGGCCCGCCCAAACAGCTGGTACCCACTGGGCCTCTCTTCCCTTCACCTCCCGTTGATCCATCCATACATAAAATTTGGCTTGAGCAACTGGGATAAAAAAGAATCAACCGTTCAAAGTTGCCACTATCCCAGAGGATCTGGGTTCTTTGAGTCCAAGCTCACTCAAAGGCCAATCATAATCATGTCTGTACAGGTATCTGTCAGCTACATGGGCATCTGCTATGATTCATCTAGGTAAATTATGTTAAAATTATACTGCTCTGTGTTAGATTATGAGATGAAACTTGAGTTGTATATATCTGAATATCGCATGAAGCATCCAATTTAATGAAACGCGTGGCTTCTTCCAAAGCCAATTTCCATTTGAATTGATGTATGGGTCATACTTAAAATTCATGTCTTCTGATTCGGCTTTCTTTTGAGCAGGAAAATATCCTATTATTATGGCTCCTTGCCCACATGCTCTCTCTGCCTTTTGAGATTATATGAAGACGAATCTGCTCCGCGTAGCATTGGAGCTGACTTTGAGCTCAACAGTTTATTGGTGCGTGCAAAACCAAAAGGATTCTTGTCATCCTTGTCAAACGTGAACGTTGCTGTTTCATCGTTTGTATCAGGATCCTTGTCCTGCTCTGGTCTTTTATCATTTGTATTGGGATAGATGCCCTGCACTGGTCTTTTACCTGGTCTTTTACCATTTGTGTTGGGATCCTTGTTCGCCAATGGGGTTTTATTGTTTGTGTCTGAATCCGTATCCAGCAATGATGTATTTTCCTTTTCGTTGGAATTAATTGAAAATTGTTCTGTATATTTGTATTCAAACTTTCCCTGTTGAAAAAGGAGTAATTCTCCGTTGGAATATAGTGAATACAAGCCAATGCCTTGACTGCAGCAGAAACCGTCTCCATTTGTGTCGAGGACAGAGAATACATAATTTCCAGCTTCCAGCCTAATAGTTTCAACGACAGTCAAGGAATCGTTGCCAGTGTACCAACCCGTGGGGCGATCAATGATGACAACGTCGTCGTCAGACGCAATGTACCAGCCAGTTTCTGATGAACCTTTATCAAGTGTGATGGTGACTTCCACTTCATATTTGGTGATAGTTGGGCTGGATGAGAGACTCGGTGGCATGGATGGCCAAGCCGTTGGCCTTTCCGATGGCACTCTGGATATAGTTGGGGAGGCTGTCTTTGGTTTGCNCCTGCAGTAAAAGTATGTGCTCTTTCACGGCCAAACTTGAAGATATTGAAAAGATAAATCATGTTGGATGAATAAGTGAAAGTGGCTCAGGAATAATAACTACAGAAAAACAGTTTCAACTTACGTCCCCCGTACCATAAAAGACTTGATTAGAAACATCTTCAACGTCTTTTCCTTCGTATAAACTGTACCAACCATTCCCTGCCCAACAACATGTGCCATCACCTTCAATTGGATTTATGGTTGCAATGTTTAGCTGTGCTAGAGATTATTAAATTCAAATGTGAAATCAATGTTTCATAACTCACCCATGAAATCGATTATCTTGAATTCATATTCGAAACTTTCAGGAAGGCGGACAGTTTCAATAATCTTTTGGGACTGGTATTCTTCATAGTACCCAACCGGACGAAACGCAAAGTTAGTTAGCCCATCACTTGAGTCTATGGACCAAGATGTTTCTGCAGAATATTTATCAAGTTGCAAAACAACAGTCATTTCCATAGTACCATCTGCAGTTGGCTGGTTGGGTGAGGCAAACCCGTTCAACATCACATCGTTATTAGAAACTACTGTAGGAGATGATGTTGTCGCTGGTGCTCTACTAGGAGCAGTTTCAACCTTAAAGACCTGTTTTGAATAATCATAGATATTTAGCCAAACCTAAATGAAATAGAACAAATCACAGCTTCGGATTAAAAGAGTCTCACAATTGATCGATCAGACCCAAAATCGCCATCTTCAAATGCAAGAGTTTGAGAGTCGTCATAGGCACTTTCGCCTGCAAATACTTTGATGTAGCCATCCCCATAGAGGCAACCTGATGGGGGTGATGTGAATGTGTCAAAGTCAAGAGAAAAGATGAGTAAAAACGTTAATGGTGATGTATGAAGTGGCATTATTGACAATTCCATCTCAACGACCCACGCCCATCAGTATTTACTCACAGAAGCCATCACCTCCTTCGTCAGTCACCTTCAATTTCACTTTAATGTCACGAGGGAGATACACCGTATTGACAACATACTCATTTGGCTGTCCAACGAAACTCCCGGTGGGCCAATCGAAGTAGGTATGGCGACCGCTTTTTGATTTAATTGAAAAGCCTGTTTCAGCAGACCATTGATCGAGCTGAACTCCAATTGTGATTGGGAGTGTGTCAAAAGTAGGTGCAGTTGATATAGTTGGCGCGGTTGATACAGTGGGAGGTAGAGTTTTGGGATCCCCGACAAAAAAGGTCTTCGACGTGTTAGTTAAAAAGGTGCCAGCCTCGTCAAGGATGAGGGAACCTTGGTCAGAATATATTTGATAGTAACCATCACCATTTTCACAGCAAATACCATCGCCCTGTTCGTCGGTAAGAGTAAGAATGGCTTCAGTTCCCTCTGGAATTTGAACCTTCTCAACGACCATCTGTGATTTTTTCTTGTAGTACCCTTGACGGCGTTCTAGATAAGTCACTTCATTGTCTATCGATGTGATTTTGAATCCCGTCTCTATTGGAAAGTCTAAGTTTATGCGAAAAACAAGAAGAATTGTGGCAATGATTGAGTACAAGTGGATATTCCTCAACTTTTTATTCAAGCTCAGATAGCGAGTACATAAAAGAATCAGGCGTCTTACCATCAAGTTGAATCAACACCGAGATTGGGTACCCATCCCATGTTGGTGGATGGCTCTCTGTAGGGGCATATGTATTGCCAGCGGCAGGCATAGGAGTAGGCACTGTGTTTCCTTGAGTTGAAGAAGCAGTTGTGTCTTCCTCCTCGCCTAGATTAAGGTTTCTGGCATCGCAGAAAGCAACTCCATCAACACAGCACCGCTGAGCAAGCTTTGTGGCAAATTTACCGGAGGATTCACATTCTTGTTCATACGGCGCGTTCAGACCCCAATCGTAGCCAAAAGAAAGGCCGCCGATTTTATCCTGACAGGTTACCTTTAGGAGCGAGGACCCGCTCAGCTCTTCATCGCAGCTTGGCTCCACAAACGCATATGCTTTAACACATTTTGCCTCCTCGACACAAACGGTTTCTCCCGGCGACGATCGCAGTTGAGGACTCCCTTCGAATCCATTGCTGCATCCGGCCATCGCGGCGACATACTGATTATGAAGCTGCGTTCGCTTCTCTCCAATGAAGCACTTCTTAGGTATAGGTTTTGGCTCGGAACGGCATTGCCAGCTATGGGTTGTATCCGGCAGAAAGCCCTTATCCGCATTGCACCAAGCACATCGGCCGCAGTCCTTCCCATCCGGACATTGCTTACAGTACTCGTTTGGATCGACTCCTCCTATTTGCAACGCTGGTTGTTTCGTTCCCGAGGTAAATGAATACTTGGCGGACTGCTCTCCCGATACCATTTTGATCTTTTGGTCGCCCGTGCCTGCGAACACACGGTAGTAACCGTTGCCGTGGGCGCAACACAGCCCATCTCCAGATTCATCATCTATAGAGAATTCCAACTCGGTATTTACCGGGATGGACATGACTTCCATCACCACCTCGTTCTGCTGGCCTGCCATGCTGCCAATTGGACGGGAGATGAACGTCGTGGAGCTATCCGCTGAGGTCAGTGCAAACCCAGTTTCTTCTGGCTTGGAATCAAGTTGAATTATAATGGCAATGGCCACGTTTGCCACCGGAGGAGGCGTTGGAGCCGCGGTGGTGGGTGGTTCCAACGGCGCCATACTTGGGCTTGGGGTAGGACGCTTGGTAATAGCAACGAGTGTAACAGCCAAGGGTGTTGCAATCACCGGTGCTGTAACTACCGGGGCTGTAACATCAGCCGGTGTGGGAGCATCTGAATTGGTTACATCGGGAATGGTCACATCTGGATTGGTCACATCATCTAGAGCTGTCACATCTATAGCTGCCACATCTGGGGTGGTCACATCTTTTGTGTTTGCATCATCATCCCCAGGTCCTTGTACTGACACGTTGAACTCAATACCCTTATCAAATGCCTTGAGAACAACCATGGTTACCACAACACCCACAACGAGAAAGGTGAGCAGAGTCATACAACAGAAACACTTCCACTTGTATCGACGCCATACAGTACTTTTTGTCGTTGCACTACTTGAGGATTGCCCCCCACTTTTTGATGACGATCGAATGGTGCCTTGCGAGCGGCGGCTTCCTTTCTTTGCCAGAAATGAATCTAGTTCAGAGGTAGCCTCGCCCGCTTCAGTCTCATCGTCTGGCGACCCATCGTTGCGTGATGATGCCAACGACTCCATATTTCGTCGGCGAGAAGAGCTGCTCCTTTTCATGGAATGCTGACTACTCTTCTTCTTCTTCTTCTTATAATCGAGCTCATTATAAGAACCGCGCCTGACCATTTTCTTGGACTTCTTAACCACCTTCCTAGCATTCTTGGCGGGTCTCAACTTCCTTGGCTTGGCAGACCGTTCCACATCATCATCATCATCTTTGGATTTTCTTCTGCTTTTGCTCTTGCTTCTTGATTTGCTCTTGCTCCTTGAGTGGCGACGATGTGTCTTATCCTTGCTGCTGGGATCTGATGACCTAGACGCATTGTCTTTATCAGCCGTCCTTGATGAAGTCTTGCTGTGTGAGCCACTGATATTCGATGAACGATGGAGTTTTTTCTTATCCTTGCTAGATGATGTCTTGGACTCGCTTTCCTCCTCAAACTCTTTGGTCTTGAGCAAATTGGCCTCATCCAGCGATAACCGCTTTGACTTCTTCTTATCATCACTCTTATGTTTGTCACCATCCGAAGAACGACGTGTCAAGGATTTTCTATTAGATGATGATTGCTTATTGTCCTTACTGTCCTCATCCTCTGACAGGACCGATGGGGACAATAGGGCCTTGAAGGTTTTTGAACTCTGCAAGCTTTTTGCACCCTGTAATGATCTTCGACCTGATCCTTGTTTTCTACCGGAGTCAGAGGACATTTTCATACTTGCCGATCTGCCCATGGACGGCCTGCACTTGGCTGGGTCGGAATTTTTGGAACTGCTGTCTTCTTTAGAATCGCCTTTGGACCATTTATCTAAGGAACGTTGTTTCGGTCTACTGCCAAGTTCTGTGCTATCTACGGACAATCGTTTAC
>JALLAS010001173.1:0-10075 GCA_036939415.1 Detonula confervacea
GATGATGGTGATGATGATGAATATGATGATGAGTATTAGGCTTGCTGGCAGAGTGAAAATGACAGGGATAAAAATCATTTATTGCGTATCGCATGGTAATAGTTGCTTTTTACCAGATGTTCCGTATATGTTCATCGCGATACCTGCATCCCACAGGGAAGGCCGTTTCGCGCTACGCAAGTAGAATCCTGGTAACATTATTTGAGTAACGGCCACAGCGGATCCAATTTTTGCTCAGTTCAAAAATCGACTACCAGGATTTTGATCATGTACTACTTTCACTTGCGTATTACGAAATGACTTTTTCTGTGAGAACCAGTCCTTAATATGAATATACTTTTTCTCCTATCATTATCATATCTTCATACCATACACATGAATTGGTAAGATGTTCTGGATGTACAAGATCCATAAACTTACTGTTCACATAATATTGCAAATCACATGTCATTAGTCAGACTATTCAGGTAGTACTGTTGGGCTGTGGATCATTGTGATACTCTTATGGTTTTCTGCACTGTGAACTGTGAATGTAGACATACCATCAAACACAGGCTTTTACTTTGCCTGGTGAAGTATATCTTTTCAGCTTATCTGATACTTCCACTGTAGTTCTTTGGTCTTTTGGCAACTTGATTCTTTCTTCGAATCCAACCCTTCACGACCTCGGACAACACCTGGCCGCCACCACCACAAATATCATCAGCAGATATGACCCAAGGGTATTCGCCCCTCATGGCAATTTCAACCCTACCCTGTAGCTCTTTCCAAGGGTTTCCTGTGCTTCCTGTTTCGACCATTTCTGGCAAGACTGAAAGGTTGTACTAGGCTATGTAATTCCTTGCTATAGTGGGGACCTTATCACTATCGCTGGATCGGATCTTTGCGATCACCAATGACACGCAAGCGTCAATGACAATCTCGCCCTCCTCCACCAGGTGGTAGCAAGCACCAAAGACAAGCAAGCACCTATGACAATCTCGCCATATATAAGCGAGGGCGTATACAAACACACGGCCAAAGCAACGGCGGAAGACTAGGCTAACAGTAGCCTTGGCGGAATACTTGAATGGTTTGTACAAGTTCGTGACTTCGCCAACTAAAATGGCATAAACAATCTTGCCCGCGTTGCCACCGAGAGAATTGTTTGACAGTAAAGTCATAGATGTTTCCTGGGGCTGGCTCGGCGTACAAGAACTTTCTGGCTTTCTCACTTTTGGAGCGGATTTGTGAACCACCAAATCGTTCAGACGATTTCGGATCTCTTTGAGCAATGGGTTTAGATCATCGAACACATGTGACGTCGCGTCTGAATGTGCCTCTCGATGCTTCTTATTGATTGCGTCATCGCTCAAGTTAATTTGGGTAGTTGAGATCTTGTGCTGCTTCTTTTTCACGTTCTTTGATCGATTTGTTTTATTCAAAGTATTGGTATTGCTCTTGGGCGCTCCGTTGGTGATGCCTTTTTCGAAAGACACTCGGACTGCTTTCTCTTACACTGATGCCTCCGACGGTAATTTGATCTCCGTCTTGAATGCCCAGCTCATGGAGGGTCTTCCTGCCTGATGAGCTGAGAAAGAGTGTCTTTCCTTTATACACAGCTCTGAACTATTTATTAGATGAAGTCAGGTTTCGATCTCTTAGCAAGGATTGATGAATGAAGAAGGCATGTGCTTTCAAGCACCAACCAAACGTTTCGTCCTTGTAAAAGTATGATACCGGCGTCCGCCCATTATCCATATTCAAAACATCGATTCTTATCTGAGGCGAAGTTCCGTACTTGATTTGTGCTGTTTCATATGCTACAACTGATATGGGCGCTAGCTTGTGTATGTTGTATGTCGATGATTGCACTTTTCCAAGTATTTGTTTCAGCCTCTCTTTGCCCTTACAGTGTAGATGTGAGAGCTCTTTATCAAGGAAGGTAACAATGGTCGCCCGTGAAGTGGTGGCTGCAACCATCCAGTGGAAACAGCTCAAATGTGAATAAATACCAGAATATTCTCGGTTTGGAATATCGACCTCCTTCATGAAGATGCCAATGACGAACTCTGGGCCACGCTCAACAATCTCTCTCATTTTAGAGCACTATATAGGAGCAAATAGACGGCTTGGTGGTCTCTGTCTCGCAGAAGATATTCCACTGCAAAAATATACGATGAAACCTTTGCCACTTCAACTTCTTGGTACCTGTTCAGGTCAAAGTATCTATCTGGCCCAAATGGATGACATTCTGCACATTCCTTCCAAAACTGCAACAGATTGTTGATGCTCATTTCTTTTGGTTGAAACTGCTGCAATTTGGGTGGTAAGTACTGCCGGTAACATTCAAAGTTGTCGTGCTTCTTGCTGTGGCAGTGAGAACAGACGTCGCTCCCGATAAGAGAGCAATGTTCAATTACTGTGCAGCTCGAACAGAATCCTTTTCCGCAGTGTGAGATTCGCTGTATATATCCAATATCCCTCTCCAGACATTCCAAACAATTTGATCCTAAGAATGATTTGCAGCCCTGGCGTGAAATGCAGCTTTCTCACGAAAGACGCTGGTAGGATCCGCAGCAGTATGTGGATTTGCAGACTTGGCATTTAGTTTTGTCGCATACACTGCATGTATAGTGATATTCACACCTCCCACGTGTTGTAGTGTGGCATTCAGAACACGTGTCATCCGAGATACATTCACTGCAGTACTTCCCTTCGCGGCGTGGGCAAAAATGGAATGCATTTTCAATGCCGTAGGAGCAACCACTCGCTTGACAAGTACTCTCGACTCCACATTCTCGCCCATGTTTACACATCCAACGCCTTTGGCTCATTTCAAAGCAGGCGCTATCACACTGGGAACAGGAATAGCTGTGTTTGCGTTTTCTCATCATTCGATTATATGTTTCAAGGAAAATACCAAGCTCTTCAGATTTAGCTTCTCTCCACATCTTCGGGAGGCTCAAATGCTTCAATATGTATCCATTTTTCTCGACAATGCTGTGTAGGATTGGAAGAACTGCATCCTCGGATATCACCGTTTCTGGGCTAATGATGGGATTATAAAAAGGTTCACGAAGCTTAGGTTGACGTGTTCCAGGACAGCTGAACCACGCAGCAGAGCTAGCCCTGTCCCTCAAAATTTGACACAGCTTGGAACGATGAGTTTTTCAAGTTGCTCTTCGCATTGATGCAAACTAGGATGCCACAGACGTCGGACGGCCTTTGTTGATAACACCTAAGTCTAGCTCATCCCATTTCTCATGATATTGACCCTTGCTCCACCAACCTCGATAATATGGGTTGGCCATGACAATCTTACTTGCCGCAGAAGGCTCTTTTGTCTAGCCGTAATTTTCCCACGACAATGACGGTGCTGATAGCGCCACGGAGAACAGCGCACGCGTCGTCCTATCGATGTATGCCGCCACATTCGCCAGTGCTTTCTTCGGAATCAGGTCATGGATTTCTACGTTGATGCGAGCGTGATGGAGTGATCACGGAAGATACCTTTTGATCTTTTTGGTCCGCCTTTGGGTGTTAGTTGTGGGTCCCGCTGGAAGGTATTGGTTCCTACGCAGAACGAAGTGAAGAAAATAACGGCTCGATTCGATCGTGGATATCCTACATAGTGGACGATAGCGGACTGAAACGTTCATGAAGCAAGGTGGAAGCATGGAGCTGTCGTGCATGGAGTAGAAGCCCATTTTCTATCACTGTCCATCCACCGGGCGGTCACTTTCGAGTTTTGGCTTGCTCCTCGAGCTGCGCTCGCTCTCTTCGCTCCCACCTGCTCCATAATTGACCATTGACATTGCATTGACCCTCCGTTGTCCTCAATATTTCTAACCCTGCCTCCTCCTTTGTGACACCAGTATCATCAAAGATTCATTAAAGTGGTATCTATGAGCTTGTTTGGGAAGCGTCTCGTGGAAGCGGACGTCAGGGCAATCTTCTCCTGCGTCAAAAATAACCAACCGCCCCCCGACCGGTTGGCGTTTAAGATCATCCGAGTGCCTCAGAACGGATTAAAGTTATCTCCTACTTCGCTCGAGTTTGATGGTGAGAACTGATGTTTACCTCATTTCGTCGTCCTCCTCCTGTTTCTCATCTTCCCAATTGTCTCCACGCATTAAAATAGACGGACTCTACGTGTTTATTCGATCTCCAAAGAACAAGCTTGCGCGTATTCCTTCAGAGCTCGCTGACAAAGTGCTGACTGATAGTGATCTGGCAGCATTACCGAGCTGCGTGTGGTCATTGTCAGGTCCGCAATATTCCAAGCGTGGGCAAAAAGTTCAGCAGCGCTACTGTTATCCTCGCGGAAATGAACACTACAGCAACAATAAGGGCGGTGAGTTATGGTGATACAGAAGACATGAGCAACTGTAGGATATGGTTCAATTGTTTGTGTTGTTGATTTGATGACTTGTCTGTTGAAGTCTCAGCCTTCCTATAGACTTATGATAGATCGTGTATATGTCACCTTTTCTCAAATCAATTGCATCTCTCTTCCAATTTCTTTACTTTATAGGAGTCATGTGGACAATGGTGAGTCGCAACATTCGTTGATAGCGAGATGCATTACATATGACCCATTCCAACATCATGTCTAACTCTGGAGTTTTGATCTACGCCCGTTTCAAGATGGGGTCAAATGGACAAGAGGACATTGACTGCAGGATTCTTCACGTATATCACTCTCATAAGAGAGCAGGTACGATCGTCAAGCCTGAACTCCAAGCCATTACCAAATCGACAAGCGCCAGAGGCAGGCTAAAGGGAGCGGCAACGCATCAAAAGAAGCGCAAGAGTGGTGGTGGCGAGGAGAAAAAGATGAAGAGGAAGAAGAAAGCCACTGCGAAGACAACGATGGAGGCTGTTTTGGAATGTCCCAGCCTATTACAATGCGAGCTATTAGAATCTCCATGTCCGTCTCAAACGTCTTTGGAGTTGGATTCCAATTTGGATTTCAATAGTGACAACTTATTTGGCTTGAAAGGTTCTGCTTCGTTCAACCAAAACTTCTCTTTCATGCCAGTCCAAAGCACAGACATCGAGGATATGATGCTGAATAACCCTGCCTTCAACAGCGCTGCCAGAGCTCCAACTGTCCAACACCCGCATTATCCAACGACGTATGGATACTATGGGCACTATGCAAGGTACCCTCCTCCTGTCTACGGAGGCAGGCAAGGATACCTTGGCAGTTGGACGAAGGCCCCACCATCCATCCCTCATCTCACAACTTCAGAGCAGAATAAAGCAAGTGGTGACAATGGAAAGTCTGTCTCGAACACGCAAGAGTTCTCAAAGAAGCTGACTGCTATGGAGGAGGGCATCATGGCAGATATTCGGGGTACAAAAAGTAACGAGGAAGTTCTCGAGAAAATGAGCCTATTGCAAAAGTGGGCGAAGAAAGTTTCCATTCGTCCGATCCAGCCTATGAAAGCAGAGGCGCATGCATCGACAACAACAAGTGAGAGTACTAACAGGCAAGCAGTTAAGATCAAGGTCGAGTCTCCAGGAACGCCCGGTATCACTCCTTGATTTGAACCAGCTCACGTTTCATTCATGCTCATTATTGCGACATTGGATGTCGTGCACCCAGAAGCCCAACAATCGCACGGCACTAAGAGTCGAGCCCATCTTCATCTGCATATTATGTTCTGGTCGTCATCTCCATCGACATTGTTTAGAGTCTTGTTTAGACCGAATAGTAATTGTTACATAAAAAGAATCATCATATGATATTGATTTGAACATAGAGGTTCTATGGATTTGAAGCAGTATCAATTGAGCATACCGCGTCACATGTCTGATGAGGCCCCGACAGAAGAATTAAAAATCTGCTCTCACAAAAACTGCTCTACAGAACCACAAGAATTTATTTCATCCTCTTGCGGATTGATATATTCCTGATCTATTGCAGTTATCGAAACAATGGTTGGTGGAACAGAGATTCAGGAGGAACTTCATACCTATCTTGAAGAGAAGAACCTCAATGCTTTGTTTGTTTCAATCGTCGAAGCAATTCTCATTGACAAACCTGAAAATCCGATTGGGTTTATGACCAATTATCTCTTGGAGAAGTATCCAGAGGAGGCAGGGTCAATTGTAGCACTCCACAGGAAAGAAGGTGGCGACGAGCTCAATCAGGAAAAGCCTCCAAGTCTTGTCGTCACCAAAAAATGCAGCAGTGATGAGTTGAGTGATACTGGGTCAGATTGCTCATCTGTGAATACAAATGAATCAGTCGCGCTGAGCACGCGGCACGATGTTCCATCGATCAGTGAGAAACCACCTGTTCGGAAGAAACGCAGAGAGTCAGTGTGTGCTGAAAAGATCACAGACGATGTCGTTCAAGAGTCTGAGCTAAAAGTGATCGAAAAGACTCAGAATGAAGCGGCAAGAATACTCCAAATATTGAAGAATAATGTCTTTTTCAGCCACTTGGACAGGCATCAAATGCAGACCATTCAAAATGTCATGTTCAGCGTTGGAAAGTCAGATGGAGATGTTGTCATCAGCCAGGGCGATGATGGAGACAACTTTTACATTATTGATAGTGGATCGGTGGATGTGTTCATAGATTCCAGTGATACTGGCGAGAGAAATTTAGTCAAAGCGTGTGAGGCTGGAGATGCCTTTGGGGAGTTGGCGATCATGTACAATGCGCCACGGGCCGCAAGCTGCATTGCCAAGGGCGATGTTCGTCTATGGGCCTTGGATCGTGTATCTTTCAATGTCATCTTGATGAAAACAACCATCACCAAGCGCAACAACATGACGGAAATTCTGTTGAAGATACCAGTGTTCAGCCAACTCACTGAATACGAACTGCTCACAATAGCAGACACACTGCAAGAGGAGACATTCGAAGATAAATCAATCATTTGCAATCAAGGAGACCGGGGCGATAGATTCTACTTAGTCAAAGAAGGTACTGCAGTGTGTACAATGACCCAAGGCGAGGCTTATACGGAGGTGGCTAGTCTATCATCTGGCTCATACTTTGGAGAGGTAAGTGTGAAATTCTGAGCATTTGTTGGAGTTCAATTGCTGATGATAAATGTTTAACCAATTGTATTTTTTTTCAGATTGCATTGCTGACTACGAAGCCAAGGCAAGCTACAGTCGTTGCTGAAGGAACTCTGCATTGCTTATCATTGGATAGAAGAACATTCAACCGAGTTATGGGACCTCTCCAAGACATATTGATGAGAAACATCAGTGAATACAACAAGATTGCTCTGCGGGTAGATCAAACTTAGATGCCACAACTGATTGCCCGTGTTAATGTGTTATCACAAAAAAGATTTCAATCAAACTGTAGATCCACCAATGAGACAGATGTTGCAAAAGTATTAAATTCTAGCCATGGGCGAAAACTAAATGCTCATATTCACTAGTACACACACAAAATAGGGCCATTGCCCAGTATTCAGACCAAAAATGACTTGATTCGGAGAAGCCACAATTCTTCTTGATATCCATCAAGCATAGTTGTTTGTAGGATACACCTTTCAATAAAGCCACTCTAAACTAAAACCATAAACACATCGCCCTTCATTCTTCACTTAGATCTTGTCAACACCCATTTCTTTACTTTCTCGATAACATCATGCCTATAATCGCCGTCGCTGCCAAAGCAATGTAAATTTGCATTGCGTTTCCACACCATGGAGTTGGACGCTGTGCCTCCAACGCTGACTTGTCTTTCTCTTTATATTCCAGTTCAGGATGTTTGTGAAAGTTGTAAAAAAGTCTCATCAAGTTTCTTTCCAACATGGCAACTACGGTTGCATTTAATAGATGACACACAAAAATTCGTTTGTCAGACAGAATGCTTTCTCATCTCAGAACGAATGGAAATTCAATGAACACTTGTTCTCACCTGTGACCTTTCCCACCATTGGAATGTATTGGACTCCCTCAATCTGCAAAATTTCATCTTCGTTGACATTTTTGAACGATGCAACATTGACTACAGTTGTATTAGGCTGGATCCACTCGGAAGGAAGACGATAGTTTTTCGTTGGAACTCCAGTAATCACAATGTTTGACTGATATTTTGCACATAATCATGTTGTATGAGTCAGATGATGCAAGGAATGCATGATTGAAGTTTTTCGGGAGAAGTTCTTACCTTGCGAACACATGATTCAGGAGTCTCCCCCTCACATTTGTGCAATTTTCCTCCCCGAAATAGATAAATGGAATCGATATCAATCGAATACACATCTGCTCCATCATTTGCCAACATGGCCGCCAAAGGCCTACCCACAATCTCGGACCGATTGATGATCGTCACAATCTTATCCTCCATATGCTTCCCAATGGGCTTGGACGTATCATAACACGTTTCACAAGACTCCAAGATTTTCACCACCGATAGCGCCGTACACGGAAGAACACACTTCTTGGTATTCTTGGGAAAATCAACGTAACGCATATTGCGAAACAAATTCGAACGATAATCGTGGCATAATCCCTCCACGTCGCACTTATACGAGACCGTATCACGGAGGTAATCGTCCTGACTCTCGCCCGAGAATGACTCGACCTGTCCGAAGATCGGGTAATAAACGATAATACCGTGCACGCGCGGATCGTCATTGGCATCCCGCAACGCCGCCTCGACATCGATGGGATCGTCCATCGTGCGAAGTTCGTACCTGAGACCATCGGCTCGGCACGCCTTGCCGGTCCATTCTGCGTACTTTCGAGCGGCGGGGTCGGTGTTCGCGAGCAGGCCTACGAGCAGGGGGGCGTCGACTCCGGATGCCTTGAGCTTTTGGACCTGATTGCGTACTTCTTCTCGGAAGGGCTTGGCGATGGAGCCAGCGTCGATCTTTTTGGCTCCGGCAGCGTGTTTGGGCTTTGTTTCCGTGTTGGATGCCATGGTTGATTGATGTTTATTTTACGATGGGTGCTTTGATGTAGTTTGTTCTGCCTCTTTTCACTTTTATTTGCTTTTGACTTTTGTTCTGAAGATGAAAAGATGAAGAAGAGGAAAAAATGAGGTGACGCCATCTATCACCTTCGTACCTCTCGGGTTTTCATTTTGATGGGCGCCTGCCTTGGATCTTGGATTTGATGGCGCGTCGAGAGGACGATGGACAGACGGATATGTGCGACCTGTGCTCTAGAACAAAAACCACTATTAACTAATTCAGAGAAGGTTGGTAGGTAGGTATTTGATAGGATAGGAGACAATATCTTCTAGTCTTATTGGGTTGGCATCATTGCGACCGAGGCAGGGAGCGGGATGATTTGTTGCCAGTCATGATAATTGCATCCCATTTCTAGGAATATGATTATGTTGGACATAAGTTGTGATGTGGATTGGGATATCTGATTGGCGTTGGAGCGGTCAGTCAGGTTCAAAAATAATGGGGATAGACCGATTTCTATTTTGGAGAACGATTGATGATTTCAGTCAACATCAAGGTATCTGTTCAGCTGAACCTTTCGATGATTTGTGGTCACCATCTAGTAGACCATATGCATGAGGATAATGGTGTTGTGAGCACATTTTGGTAACGACAACTGTGAAATTATGTGGTTATTCTAGGAACTAGGAATGATACTATTATACCATGTGCCAACAGTGAGGACGTTATCATCATCGTCAGTCTACCGTTGGCAGTAGATGTTTTAAGTGGAGGGTACCTAGGTAGGTATGTGTTATCAATGAAATAGAATATGAATATGGGTGGGATACTGTTTGTTTAGGAAAATTAGCACCTCGTGCGGAAGGATTGTGACCCCTGATCAGAGTCCGAAAAAGGGTTTTCAAAGTTTTCGGAGCCATGACCAGGACTCGGTTCATTTCAAACTAAGGTGTGAACGTGGTATCAATGTCAGTTGCACTTCAATTGCTCAAGTTATGGTCTGGTCATTGCTTTGTAAACCCTCTGGTCGCAATCATTCAGCGTAAGGTAGGTATAGACCTAGTACGAGAGTATCCCACCCAAATCCAAATGTTATTTTCTTGGTACCATCAAAGACTCATCATCTACACCATAATGTGGTCACATTTAACCATAGTCTACCTCAAGAAAGTGATCAAAAAAGGGGTCGAACTTGC
>JALLAS010001175.1:0-11936 GCA_036939415.1 Detonula confervacea
GCACAAGCACAAGCACAAGCACAAGCACAAGCACAAGCACAAGCACAAGCACAAGTTGAATCTTACACTGTTATATATAGGTCATGCATTTGGTGTTGGCCATACCCAAACCAGGGCGCCGTTGTGAATTCATACATCCTGGGTCAAATGCAAAGCATTCTCCATTCCCACAATGTTTTACAAACTTCGACAGCCATGTTGTGCAATTCCTACTGTGTGTTGGAGTTGTGTTGTATAGTCACCTCCAGGTTCTCCAAAACAATTCCTTGTATTGAATAAATTATAATCCCCTCTTGGCAAAGCTTGGTCGCGAAACGTTTCCTAGGATCAAGCACCGTTTGATGGGACGGCTTCACGTCTGTGGCTCTCTGCATCATCGTGAAAGCCGCGAGGCACTATGGGCTTTGAGGACGACGGCAGGATGGTCCGACTGAGCCTTTTTAAGGACGCGTGAACCGTAGGCGCGACGATGGAGAGAGTACGAGAGTCGTCTCGGATATCGTGGGTGATGGAGGCGGCGGCGTTTGCTGGGGCTTTAGTTTGAGCGGAAGAGGGAACGTTCTATGGAGGAGGATGGGTGGAAGTTGGCGTCAGTTTCGAGGTTGGCGGTAGTTTTGTGATGTGATTTGTGTTGGATTTTTGTGTCCAGGATGGACGATGCTAAGCCGGATATATATCGCGCTACGCTGAGTTTAGAGCTCTTGCCGCCAAGAGGGTTCCTATTTTTGTGGACTCCCGGCTGGACGCCAAGATCTCTAATAAGAAATTAGTGTGGGCTTTGCCTTGCTTGCTTCGCAGGCCATGTAAATCTTTGTGATGGCCAAATTCTCGACGCAGTTTGATTAGCAACGAAAGATATCGTCGCGCCATATTTAAAGTACGTAGGAATTTATATCATTGTATCTAACACTGTAACACGTTCGATTCAGCGATGCCTATCGTAGGCTTGTGTAGGTACGACAGATGTCGCCGCTTACACAAGTAGGTAGGTACGAGAGGAACTGGATATCTCACTTTACGTCCTCTCAAAGTCTTTATGTCAGTTATTCGCTTTGTTCGACGTACGACTGTCATGCTTGATTATTTTTTCAGGATTTGATTGATAATATTCCATCATCCATCACCATTGAATATGTTAGTTGTTGTAAAAAATAGTTTCCTTTTTAAATTGTCAAATTTCTGTCATTAAAATGAAGATGTGTAAAAGTGGGGTATAATGCTGGTTTTTGCAGAGACGGGATAGTTTTACATAATCGGCAAGTATCTGTAGTATTTGTAATAGGTCCTAAGTAACAGTGGATAATCGGGACGAAGTCCAAAACAAAACAAAATATACAACAACTATAATGCTGGGTCAATTATAGGGGGTTTGTTTACTAAAACTGAGATCATTGTTTTAGCCTGCATTTCACTTTAGTTGTCCAGGTCAAACGCACAAACAATAAGACCAGAACAAGATCTTTCACATTCACGTCAAAACCTGTCAAAACCACCAAGAGCGACGCCAGCCGCCGCCAGCAGCCACACGCACCTACACGCACCATAAACATAGACCAGCCGCGCACAATATCGTAACAGCACTCTTTCCCTCGACCTTGAAGTCTTCTGGATGGACCTTGACCACAACATCCATTCTACACAAACGGGTCACTAAAAATATAACCGACGCTAGCGTTAGCTGCTCAACTTCTTCCTTGACCTTGACTCTTTTTGGATAAGACAGGCATGCATAATGCATTGAGGGTTCAGGTCGAATTGACTCAATTGATTGTACGATATCAACGTGTGAGAGGACGCAGGATATTATAGTATCAACTGCATTCCTCTGCCTTCACCTATTATCCCCTCTCCTAAAATCTTTGCTATTTGTTGCACTTTGTGGCCCAGAACAACAACACAACTCGAACTCGTCGGCTCTCTCAAATCTAAGTTACAACGAGCAAATAAGACAGCTGGCGTACACCCTCTTCTTATTCCCAAACGATCACGATAAAACATGAGTACGAGTCCTCTTCTCCCGCATACTGACAATTCAGTCCCCGCGTTAAATGAATACCATCTCGAGCGCATCCGATCCGTGCTCATCGAAGCTGGCATCACCTCCAATATGTTAGACCTACCCAAGGAATCAGCCAAGGATCATCCCGAAGGCACACCCAACACATCATTTGGCGATGCGGAGGAAGAGGATGTGATTGACGTCGAACAAGGGGGGAAACAAAAAACAGGACGATTGTCGCGCTTTCTAAGATCCATAAGCAGCAGGTCCAAAGATAAATCCAAGAATTACAAGGTGGCAGATACGTATGCCCTCCACAAGGATACATACAACATGTTCTTGATGTCGCAAAATTGGAGCGCGCCGTTCTTCTACAGCTTCGTGACATTCCTCAACAAGCTCTTCTTGTTTGGGATCGTGTTGTATTGGATCTACAGGCCAGGTGGATTTCGTGACGAGCAGAAGGAGTGGATGAATACAAATGGAGGAAATTTGGCAATTGTTCAGGCGACCCAGTTCATGCTTATTCCTGTTGCTATTGGTATTACCGAAGGTGAGAATTCATAACTTTTGATGCATGTGGAAGGATCTCTTTGCACATCTCACTCAAAAGCAATTGCAAATTAATTTTACTTTTGGGGTTTTTGGTCATCTATTGTATTGTAATTGTAGAGCTATTGATCACCATGACCGTTCTCAGCACGACCGGCTGGCATAAGGATTTCCTCAAAGATCATCCTCAAGCAACCAGGCTCAAATGGTGGATAGCCAATTCCGCACGTGGACTCGACGGGCTCACGTGGCTCTTGATCATCACCTCCCTAATGCTGTACGCCACGGATGTGTTGAACATGTTCCTGAACTTTGCGGCGCTGCAGTTTTTGCAATGCATTGATAATGTCGCATATCAGTTGGCCCGTGAGGGATACTTGAGCTCTACGTTTGAGAAGGTGACGAATGACGTCGAAGATGCGAAGATGAAGACGGTCAGAAACTCTTGGAGGGACTATGTGGATAGCGTTATTCTTGGCTTGGTCTTTTCACTTATGGTTAATGCATGGGCCGTTGTTAACTTCCGTGACAATGGCGATTACGGAAGATGAATAGGAATTCCCAATGTTGTGAGGAGCTTTCATGTTAGCTCAAGTGGAACGTCCCGTATTTTATTAGGTGTTGGTGTTTATCTCGTTTCAATGACAAAATGAAAACAAGCAAATGGGGAAAGAAATACTGTCCGTGTAACATACAGCAAGATGAGCAAACAAAAGCACCCCTTGCGCCCCTTGAGGGAGGACCAGTGAATTCGCATATTAAAGAATGGCAAGGAATTCCCAATCATTACTATCAAACTGATGAGAGCAGCGATGAGTCATTGTGAAGAGATCTAGATACCGATGCTCTCATCTTGATCAGGAAGTTGCGGAGTTTATGTTTGCAAAAAACGTGTCATAGTTTGCTATTGTTGAGTCGTGCATTTAAGGGGTCTCTGTAGAATGTCAAATTAGTACTTTAGCTTAGGAAAGAAGAACCTAAGCCAATATCTTTTTCCTGGCTAATGAAGCCATAGATAACTGACAATTTCAGATTAATTTCGCCAGGGTGATTATATTCACCTGCTGATTTTGGATCAAAGTTGCAAACAAAGTTGTAGAAAGGGGTAGGCAGGCATATATATATATTTGAGTGGGGGTTGCCTTTGAGGTGCAACATGAAATTCATCAAGGCAGTTGTATTTTGTTTAAGAATGGAAAAGTATTGAGTTGAGCATCATCAATGGAACTAATATTTGATTCTTCAATATGACTGCTAGAACAATGTCGGTGATATGTGATGAAGTATTGTACACATATCTTTGCAGTTGATTCGTCTTTGGTCGTATTCACGTAGCACTGGCGGTATTGGATAAGGTCGTCTTGATCAGAGAGAAGTGCTATGGTCCCATATCACAGTATTGAGACCTTAATCAATGTACAGCTTGTACATTGATCAATGTATTGATCCAGCATTGATTCATGTAGTGGTCGATCAGCTCAGGTTCAGTCCAGGTTGAACTCTTGATGGATCATCTCAATTGGTATTATGGTTATTTTAGTGTAGCTGAATGATATCTATCTTCACTAAGCTGGAATGGTGTCCAGCGAGCCCGGGATTATTCAATCCGTTTAAAAGGAGTCGGCACTACCATCAAGCTTGTATCAAATGGTCAAGGTACCCCCATGAAGGGAGATTCAGCATTGGCAAAAGTGCAATAACTTCACATGCACAAGTTTTCAAGCAAAACCGTTTGTTCCATGGGAACTTTTGCTCTACCAAAAATGAGGGAGAATGAATCTTCTAGAAGCGAAAAGAAAAGGAGACAAAATTCGTAGTGNATGAAGGGAGATTCAGCATTGGCAAAAGTGCAATAACTTCACATGCACAAGTTTTGAAGCAAAACCGTTTGTTCCATGGGAACTTTTGCTCTACCAAAAATGAAGGAGAATGAATCTTCTAGAAGCGAAAAGAAAAGAAGACAAAATTCGTAGTGACGAGAAATCTTCTTCACTTGGTACTGCTACACTGATAACTGCACCACATACACCACTACCCCGTTACATCGATACCCCTTTGCACCGATACGATGCTATTCTTACACAGCCGCATGCATACCATTGCCCATATTCATTTTTGATGAGACTCTCCTTCTCTTCATTGTTTTGGGACACTTGTGTGGCATAGAAGTCAGCAAGTTGGGGTCATCAGACAAATATGATCTCACAAGTTTACTTGACAAGGTAGGAAGTTAATAATTAGTTACACTTTACCCCCAACATGTACCCTGCTACCCTGCTACACTGCTCTGGAGCTACACCTGTACAATATCCATATATATGATGCGACTCTCCTGCCTTCTCCTCATTATAAATATGATGGTGTTACATGTAGGTACACTACTCAATAAAACTCGTCAGTTCATGCTATGACCACACATTCCAAGGGTGTATCTGTTGTGAATCATACATTTACAACTACATCCCACCCTCACATTTACATGAACATTACAAGGCCCACCACAACAACTGATGCTTGCAGACCTGCAATCTTATTATTATAAACTCTACGATATTAAACTGATATATTACACGCTGATACATTACCCCCGACACAAGCTAGTAAATAACAGTTGTGAATACCTTGCGGCTAAATGGAACGGTGACAAGTGTTGCTGGCTACTGCTGGCCATTTACTGCTGGCCATTTACTGCTGGCCAATGCTGACCAATGCTGACCAATACAGACCAATGCTGACCAACACTAGCTAATGCTGGCTTCAGCCAAAAACCGCCTTCAACGATGACCTCTTTACCAACCAGCCATATCAATGTCACGATTGGTTCTGTCTCTACTGGTGGAGCAGTTGGGTTTTTCGCCAGCACAGGTGCCATCACGTCTGACGGCCCTCTTGTCGGTGTGCCTGTTGGCGGCCTCTTCGGTTCTAGAAATTCAAGCTCAAGCTCAATTGATATCGATATCGACTGTCGCTCCAACTCTGCATCCGGCGCCGACTCCAGGACGGCAGGGGTGGCAGGAACGAAATTTGTCAATCCTTGAAATGATTCCGCCAGAGATATCATTACAACGAACGCCGCCGGAAGGACAGTGTGATGGGAGAAGAGCTTCATCGCGTTGCGATCGGGCCGAAAGACTTCACAGATGAAGAGGAGATAAAATGACGTGAGCTTTCTTCTATTATTTTCACTTTACAATAATAAATATGCAGGCCAGAGTTATCAGTTTCCGACCGACCAGATCAGTTTGTGTCACTGTTCGATTGACGGATGGCAACGGTACAATACATTTCGATCGACGGATGTCAACGGTACAATACATGCCGCATGCTGCGCATGTATGATATGAGGGGAGTTCGCAACCGGGCGGGCGTGGGCATGCCGAGCAGATGCCGAGGCTTGGCCAATAGTCGCGTCGCCGGCGAGTGAGAGCGGAGTGATCCCGATTCCCAGTGCCGGCGGGAAGTTGAATTGGCGAGACTTCTCGATGGGGTCAATTGAAAGGTGTCATTTCTAGAGAACGCGCGTTAATAATTTACACAAACATCTATCAATAACATGGAATAAGAACGTTACCTATAGTGTGTGCCTTCTTGTAATCGAAAGTTTAGACAAAGTTTCATGAAACTTTAAATCTTCTGGAATAAATCGAATGTCGTTGTTGGGACTTTCATCTGTTGGGATAAGGAGGGAATGCCACTGACATCTCTTTCTCCAGAGAATGTCTATGTTGGTATGTATGTGTATGCACATAGTGCCCGTCAGTGTACGGACACTGTCTTTATATACGCATGCATACGGGGATTTCTCAGCCATACCCGTATATGGGCACAATAGGTATTGGGTCCTATGTTTTTCAATCTCAGTAACACAATGAACAGAAGCTGGCTGGGATATGATTTCTAGGTGTCACCGAGAAAGATGCATCCGCATCCAGTCTAGATAGGGCAAAAAAGACCAATGCATACCTCACTTAAGTGAAACTTCTGAGACCTGCACAGGGCTTGTTTGTGGGATATGTAAATGGGCACAAGATTCTGTACCCCATATACTTATGAGGGTACATATATGTATACATAAGCAGTCTATGCAATATCAATATCATACTTAGTAAATTACACAATTAATATATAGCATTTTCAAGCAGAACATCATTTTTGTCTTTTGTTTCCACCAGAGCAGAGCCACGGGCTTTACATATTTATAGCCTCTTCTACAGGAAATGTGGTCCTTCGTGGGATACAACTTCGCTATATTCCAACGCCTACGACGCTGCCATATAATGCTCCATTCATTCTCTAATTGGATTACTACTGGGTTGGGGATCAGTACAGTAGCGTGATCTCAACGCCTGTCTAGATCCACGGATAATGTGGTTTGCTGCTGAGACTGCAGATTCCATCTCCGCCAGCCAAATTTGTCTCTGTTCTGCCTTGCCTTCCCCCAGTCTTTCATAATCTACATTCAGCAGACGTTGGTGCTCGGGGAGCAGGTCTGTAGGATCAAAATCTGTTATCGTATTCTCAATCTCCTCCATGATTGTTTTGTGCTGGTTCGTTGTTAACAGGATTATGCGTAAGTTCATGTTGAAAATTAAAAGCACTCAGATCCCTGGGGTGAGTCTGAGTTCCTACGAAGGATACCTACGTGACAAACATATAATAGCCTACGATATCGTGTAATGCGATTCAAATCAAAATTGTGCAGTTGAAATCAGGTAACAGCAGCGTGATAATGTATGCACCCTACACTTTGAACATCCATCTAAGAGAGTAGCCAAAGCTGGGTATTGTACATTGGACCGCTTCGATCCCCAATGCCTCATGATTGTGAGCTTGAGTGGTCCTGTTGCTTTTTTCCCTCCCACACCAACCCTCACATCTTCAAAGAGAAAGTGGCTAGATATGAAGGATTCAGAAGCTATGCATGGAATGAGTGCATTTGTGAACAGATTATCGGCAATGCAGCTTATCTTTTCATCCAATGATAACTTGTCATCTCATAGAACCCCATGCAAGTGGCTATAAACATGGATCATACTGCCCTTAACGCGTGCAGTACATATCAGCTTCCAAAATCCAATCATAAGTGTGCTGATAGCAAGGAACCTTGGGGGGGGGGGGCTGCATCATTCCCTTGGGCAAGTCACATTGTAATATATTGTTTTGTTCCACTATAGGTCAAAGTTGACTGGCCGAATGCAGTACGCAGAAAGAAACCCATATCTTGCAGTACTGACAGCATCATTGTCACCATCACTACCCTGACTCTGAAACTTTGTAGGGCAATAGCTGCCATGGGATGGGCTACTGCATCACGGCAGTTTGCAAAGTCGACAGTTTCAACAGATGCAGTACAATGAAGTGTGCACACTATATCATAGAACAATCAAGTGGCTAATACACCCTCTACTGGTTGGACCCCTTTTTTTGCAAATTGTTCAATGGGTACAATACCGTCTTGGTATGATTTGCTCGTTATATGATTTGCGAATACAAATTTGTTAAGCCAGTTGCAGTCTGCATCCAATAGGCAGATTGCTCTCATCTTGTCAATAAAAATGTTGCCGAAGACCTTTTCCAGTAGAATGGTAAGGACACGTCCCCATCCTGCAAGGGTACTCCGGTCCTAGCAGCCAGAGTTCACGTTGCTGCTTCCATGCTTGACAAAAACTTGTCATAACTTGCAGCCTTGTAGTGCCCAAAATGAATACCAGACTCTGATGATTGGATGTCCTTGTTTGCATGTTGCCAAAAGTCTTGGAAATCCTCTTTGTCTTCAAAATCTTTCACATTTTCATCTTATGTTGAATCAAACACATATTTTGCCTCCTGTGGTAGTAATTTGTTGAAGGGTTATATATCATCTGGGAAGTCGTAGGTGTTTTCCAAGACATGGCAAGCCGAGTATGTGTTGCCCAGGAATCCAAAGTCTTTGAAGGCAATCGGTAGTGCAAATTGGATCTCCACATGCCGTTTTAATCTGGCCTCTAGATTTTGCGCCGCCTGTTGTTCAACACCGTCCCTGGTTGAGTACAGAGTAGCACCCGTTTTACTTGGCACCATCGGTCTTGATACCGCTACATCGGACTGTGGTTTTACAACTTTTTTACATTGCGCCATCTTCTACGCATCGCTTCTGTTCTTACTATTCTTTCAATAGCATTGATAGAATCCTCATCTTGTTTGTCGATCGCGACATCCAAGCGCTCACGTAAATGCTGACGGCGCAAGTCTGGAATGATCTTTTTCAGATTTGTCAATCTCTCCTCATAAACTACAATCCTCACTTCAACGCTCCCAAAGTTAAGTTTCGAGGCTGAGGCATACCATGTCTATTACAGGCTCGAAATAGATTTTGTGGGTCATTTACAAGACCTTGTTTGTGACGTTCCACCCACTTGTAGCTTTTTTGCCGACTGGTCCAAAGTCCTACCAACGGGCTGAACTCTATTGTACCATCTATGAACTTGTTGCATCGTTTTCGCTGGTGTGCTTGAAGCATGTCACCTCGATGTACCGCGTGTTGACCATTAGTTGAAATTCCACTGGCAACATTGACTCTTGATCAATATAAAGCAATACAAGCTCGTCTTAGGCACGGTAGTACACCATTAGATCTTTCAGGACCTTGTTGTAATGCTTCACAGTCCTTTTCACTTGACATCTCAGCGCGCAGCCAGTTGGCTTGATGGACTTTGGATAGTTTATACTCAGCATTGATTCTGCACAGAAATCATGCATTTGAAGTTGGCAATGTCCTACTCCTCCTCCGTGATAGGAGACACATAGCTATTACAACACACTATCCAAAGGGTTGCAAAGGTACCAGTGATAGGATTGCTACCTCTAATATGACTGGGAGGAGTCTTTTGTCTTTTGACACATAGACTTTAGGACAACCTCTTACATGCATACTCCTTCAGCGCCTATAACAGTTTAGCTATCTTGCCTTCATAAATATCCTCATTTAGATCAGCAAAGGGCACAATTTTTTTCTCCAGCTGATCTCCACTGTTTAAGCTGAGCAAGTAGTTGCTTATTGGACATCTTGCTTGGATTGTGGAATATGCCTTTTTTTGGAAGTAGCGTTGGTGTTGACTCCATACCGTATCATCTCTAATGCTCTTGCTTCTTATTGCACCGATTGATTTGCGCAGCTGATAGGCTGCTAGTAGTCTAGTCTTCCATTCAGCTGTGCACACATGGATCCATGTTCATTGTCCCAGGCCAGTTATATCCTGGTCTGAGTCCAAAATAAGCAAGCACCACTGTCCCTCCTTGTTGGGAGCAGGAGAATATATCTTTCTTGTTGTGAGCAAAGGAGTATTATTGTTTCATCCTCAAAACAAGTTCGAGGGGTGTTTACCTTAAGGGACTAGGCTCCAGTTTGCATCTGTTTCCAAAAAGGGTGATCCATCACTCTGTTATGTTGTGTTCAAGTTGAATAGTTTTTTTACCTTCCAATTGCCTGTAACTTAGACACTCAGACTATTGAGATTCTCCATCGTTGACAGGATTTGAGGTAAAGCGGTACACGCTCGCGCTTGAGCTCACGAGCGTCTACAACACCAAGTATCCTATGTAGGAATTGGTATATTTTTGCGTACGAATATGAAAACTATGTATCATACGATTTCAAAGTTGACGTTCAACGACAAATCGCCATCACAAACAACAAGATTCAGGTCTGGGACAGAATCGAACCTGCAGCACAAGAATCATCTAGTACTTCCAAGCCCATGTCAGCACCCAGATGAATACCGATCGTGAGACGGGTATCAAACCTTTGGGTGCAGGCAAGAAATCCAGGCGAGAACCACTGGACCATAGGATGTTGCAATTGAAGTCTTGTGAGTCGGATCGTATATTTTCGAGGAAAATTAGCTAGAACTACAATATAAGCTATGATAGAAGCTATGATAGAAGCTAGGGTAGAAGCTACAATAGAAGCTACAATAGAAGCTAGGCAATCTTTTTGTACGAAGGCTCTTTCGTACCTGTACCAAAGGTTTGAGACCTTTCTTTTGTTGAAATTATGTTGGGTGTTGGCTTGGGCTGGGGAGTACTTCAAGTAGTCTTATAATGCAGGTTCGATTCTATCTCATGCCTTGAATCTTGTTGTTTTTGATCGCGACTCGTTTTCAAATGTCAGCCTTGAAATCGTACGATGCATAATTTGCACAATGTTACACAAAATGTACCAATTCCTATGTAGGATATATGGTATTGTAGACGCTCGTGAGTTCAAGTGCGAGCGTGGACCGGCTTACCTCAAATCCTGTTAAATACCAGAAATGAGAGGGGATTCAGAACAAATCTCATCACCACGACCCAGGATCTGCCACACACATCAAACCTGACCAAGATTCTGGGTAGATGGACACAGCACCATATCCGTAGTCCAGCTCAGAAAAGGGATAAAAAGGGATCAACACTAGTTATTTGTATTGCATATTACAGAGCTATATTGTATCGAAATGCTCATGATGTGGACATCCACATTGAGCTAAGGACATAACCTGGATGTATTGACTATCACATTGGTCTATCTGAACCGATGGGTGGTCTATGAAGACATAACCTGGATGTATTGACCATCACATTGGTCTATCTGAACCACTGGGTGGTCTATGAAGTACTGATAGTGGGACCATTGGGTTGTAATTTTGTGCCAGAAACAGCCCATATTTTGTCATCTCTCGAGGGGTAAAAAAACTCGTAGAAAATGAAGTTTTCTACGTAGGAATCGTTGACGGAAGCATTTGGTGCCGATCGAAGGCCCCTTGATCAACCCGTGAACTATTTTTGATAAGGGCTAATGTGCAATGTCACGCAAAGAGATTGTGTCAGGTCGCTTTGAGATCCAGCAACCACAACCATTATTTAGTGGATAGATATCTACCTCGAATTTGAATTCCTACATATCCGTGTACCATCGGGTCGTATTTGGCTCATGTTTTCAGCACGCAAAACAAATCTCTCAAGGAGGGATTAACAAATATCGACAAACTTCTAGATAGTTCTTATAAGTTGTTATCCCTCCAGGAGGGATCAAAAGAGGATTACAGATATAGCATAGCCAATCATCTGCATCCAAAAGAAAAAGAAATTATCATCCCAAAATGTATCTGAAAAATGCATGATGCAACTTTGATAGATTCAGGTGGTATTCAAATAAAAACAATGTATCCTAGAGTAGCAAAATATGCCAATGCATTTCATGGTGCATATATAATAGCATAACAAGGTAGACCATTCAACACATACAGATATTGAAGATATTACTCAAAGTCAGAGTGTGATAGTCAAATTAAAATTGTGAAATGAGAGAATAGAGGAGACGTGGGACAAGCCCCCGCCAGTTTTGGTGGGAGCAACCAATGGACTT
>JALLAS010001176.1:0-10065 GCA_036939415.1 Detonula confervacea
CCGCGACACATTGTCGGTATATTCAAACATGTAGGATTCCTCCCGTATATACGGAGATCGGTAAATTTGCGATATGTTCGATATAGAACCATTGTTAGACTGTGAGTAATGGGAGTCTGTTGAATTTGGGACTATTGCTGGTATATTGCCGGCATATGTGTCGGCATATTGGCGTGATGTCGAATATACCGACAATATGTTGGTTTTTTTTGTTTGCAGTGAATGCTTTCAAGATATCTGCTAGGACCTTTGACTTCTTCCTCACCTTGTCTGTCTCCTCAATTGCTTCTAACCTCCTTGCTACCATTGAATGGTTCTAATATTGGAATACATGAGACACCGTCTTGTCTTTGCATGGGTGCCCTGCACACTGGTTGATACTGGTAATATAATGCTTTATATGGGTCATTGGTAGCCATCCATTCATGAGTTTGCATCATTACATTTGCATGGCTTATGGTAGCTTGTGCCTGACTCAACCTACTGATTCCCAGTGCATTATGTCGTGCACTCCATCCTCCCAGCTCCTAGCACTTATGTCTTTTGT
The DNA here is from genome assembly GCA_036939415.1 of Detonula confervacea. Taxonomy (NCBI): domain Eukaryota; phylum Bacillariophyta; class Thalassiosirophyceae; order Thalassiosirales; family Thalassiosiraceae; genus Detonula; species Detonula confervacea. The sequence continues at coordinate 548 of JALLAS010001176.1, forward strand.
AATGATACTTAGCAGCCTTGCTATACACTGCTTTTGTCATGGCGGATGCATGAGCGTCATATGCCACGTTTATGTTTTGCTTCCGTCAAGTTCACTCCATTTTTGGACTGTGTTGGGGTCGTAATTGTCTTCAGTCCAAAGTAAAGAGAGGCGATATCGTAACACTCTTTGTATTACAATTGATCTGCTATTTTAATGAGTTATCATACAATGTTGCCTTGCCCATCGTACGGCTGTGGCTGGCTTGTCAATTACTTATTGGTGAGCCGGTTCGATGGCGCGTCCTTACTTGGTTAATTATAGGTTTATTAACTATGATCTAACCATGATTTACCTACCTTAGGGGTAGATCATCGTAGCCTTGTAAGAGCTTGTCATAGCTACTTTCTTACCTTTATTTATGCTGCTGCTGCAGCCATCCGTGATTGTTCTTGTCGTAGCATTTCCAAGACTATATACGGTGTGAGAAATTCTCGTCGTATGTTCTGATGATGTTTGGCCTGATGATGTTTAACTTTCCTGGTCTCCAATATATGCGGAATTGCTCCTGGCATTCTCGGTCGCATAGTCAATGGAATCACATATCCATGGCTTTTGTTTGTTTTGGTTGTATTTTGCCGTTGGATACACCATCTGCCATTGAATTGTCAGTTTGCAGAGGTGTAGGTGGTTGTATATGTCCCATTTCCTCTAATATGATTCAAATATATACCACTGTGCATACCATAGTGTAAAGCGCTAATAATTCAGCTTTTGTGGCAGATGGCATAATGTGTTTGATTATGTGTGCTATGTTGAGTATGGCTCCATTATTGGCAGGTATTTTCGCATCGTTGGAGAGGAAGAAATGGACTCCCGCTCGGCTTCGTGCTTTCAGTTAGCTGAGGTATCTAGCATCACTATGCACTGCCAGTTTCATCTCACTTACATTATGCGTTAGTACTGCCTCATCTTGGGTTGCCAAGTAATCGAGAACTTGATTGGTTTGTTTCAACGTATACTTGGTTGGAGCGGTAGATTGTGATGCTATGGCGCTGATTGGACATAGTAAAGTTGGGTCGACATATCCCATCGTAAAAAGAGAAATTTTCTACAAACTTGTTGTATATATTTGTTGCCTTTCTTGTCGAGTAGTGGCGCTGTCGATTGTTGTGCAGCAAATTGATTTTTGGCCCCATAATTGATGTGTGCACATGAATATGGCGCATTTTTTCTTAGTTGGTTGGTGTTGGAATTGTTTGAGTGCATTTTGCACGTAGCCCGGCATGGACAAGTGAACTTGTTGTCGTTCATAATCCCAATCCAACGTGATGCCAATATACCTATTGCCGGTCCAATCATTGATGACCTTATAGTCCCGTTCAAGTGTGGATTTCAGGTGGAGAGCATGTTCTTTTCCAACGTTTTTATGCCAAAATTATCCACCACTAGTGAGAAGTGGATTGGGCGCCAATCATGCTTCCATAATCCTGGGACAAGTTTGCTTTGGCTGTACCCGTTTTCGTTGAATCAATTTTCTACGAGTTCTTTGGCGAGTAACCCTGCCTGCATTGATTCAGACATGCCTTTGTTGGCAATGATGCATACGGATCTGTTAGGTGTGGATTTTTAACGTAGTTTGTATTCTACTATGATTTCGTCAAGTATGTCGAACAGTTTCATATGTATGTATTCGGGTCATTTGAGTGGTGTCATGTGATAGAAATTGGATACGTCCATTATCATGAATTTAGCTCCTTTTGTTGAGATGACGCTATTGAATAATAATTTTGCTACCACCATATCGGCTGTTGGTGTCGTCGCATCTCCTCGATAATCAATCCGGTTGCCGCCCACTTGAAGCGTGTCCGGTTTTCTCGGCTTTCTCGGGACGTACTGTGCACACCTTTCTATTTCGTGGCATATGTTCATGCGGTCTATGGTGACTTTAGAGTGTCTCCCGTAGATTCTACGTAGAAATAGTTCAATTTAATATCAGTAATTTTCAAATTATTGCCAGTTAAAGATTATGGCTTCGTCGCTGTTGTCAGACGTCACTTGTAACTTGCCAATACCCTGTGACCTGCGCATGGTCAATGCCAACAATGTACCTACCAGAAGTACCTAGATACTTTATCGTACTTCACTGTCAATTGGCCAGAAACCCGTGATTGATGCATCACCTTCATTCATTCACCTCCACCTTCACATCTGTATCCTGACCACGTACGGAGCGATCTGCAACTGCCGAGCATTTTCAAATTGGAACACCGATCCACCCGCAATTGCTTGCCGATGTTTCATTCATTCCACAACGGTGCATGTGGCTGCTGCTACCCAGCTTCGTTCTCCATCACCGGCAGAGGCAGGCCGACCGGCCGAGCAACACCATCGTTTCCAATTGCTTCTCCAACGGTGCGGCGCGGGTCGTTGGTTCGCCTCCAAATCCACCAGGGTGATCATTCAATTCCTACGCTTGTTGAAATTTCAAGTTAATTTATTCTGTGATTTGTGACGCCGCTTTTGGCGCCACGTCATAGATGTCCGATTTTGAAAATCGATGGCTCCCAACTTCAAGGACACATGCCACAAAATCGAAAGGTGTGTAGTATCCTTGCGTTGATCATGTGGCATGCCTTCTTTTTGTATGAACTTGATTGTGTTGGTGGGGTCCTTGATTCGTCCCCCCACATCATTGGTAAGACATCCAAATTTGTTGACCGAAGATTTTCTTCATGGGTGCTTATACTCAGGATGTTGCATGATTTGGCGGTAGTTAAGCATCTTGCCAGTGTCTTTGTCTATGACTGTCATTGCTTTGTGCACTTTGTTTTTGATGCGTTGGATTCGCTTGGTGAGCCGTCTTACTTTCGGTGACGGTTTGGGTATGGCGGAGGCGCATTTGCTTGATTGTGTGTTCCTAGCTGGCAGCGCTGCCAATGACTTAGCTGCACGTATTTTTGACCGTGTGTTGTTTGCTGGTGGGTCAGGCGGTACGTGGGCCGGCGCGGTGGATCTACGTTGTCGCTTTTGCCGAGGATGTGCGGCTACCCATACGGGAGTGTTCACCCTCGGAGCTGATTGCGTGTTGTCCGCCTGCGTCGGTGCCTGCGTGGGTGTGCTGTCAGTTTACACCATGGAGCGTGTGATTCGTCTGTTGGTGGTTTCACATGTGTTGGCCACCCTCGGAACTGCTGTTGGCACCTTCGTGCCTTTGTCGGTTTTTGCTTGTTTTGCGACGTTGGGTGCCAGTGCTTCGACTAGTTGTTGGAGCTCTCTCATTTCCTGTCTGGCGGTGGCGTTTGGCATGCCTTTGATGATCCTGGCGCACTCTGCAAAAGCTTTCATGACTTTGTCCTTTGACGTGATGCGTGATGGTCAGATTTGTTATAGTTTTGTGTTGGAACTGCACTGCGTTGCTGAGGCGCTCACTTTTGGTGGCCTTGATGTGACACTTGTGGGTGCAGTAGTGTTCTGCTGAATGGTACGCCCATATACCCCCTTTGTCCGTTTTTTTGTGGACTTGCACGTTGTATCCCATTGGTGCTAATGGCATTTTATTGCAGTCAAATGGACCACACATATGGGCATATGCTGATACTGTGGGTGTAGCATTGGATTGCCGGAGTAGGTTCACAACCAGTTTGGCAATCGGGTGCCTAGTCGGATTTTTGGTTGGGTCGGCACTGGGGTGCCTATTCAGGTTGTTGGTTGGTGGGGGGTCTGCAGAAAAGCAGGCAAAATAGCACAGGTGTTACTAATAGTAACATACACAGATTTTTTAGTAGACAAGGCATCTATAGGATTGCTATGTTTCCTAGGCTTAATTATTTGCCACTCAGTCAAATGCTCGGCATTCATCTCGCTTTCGTCCGGCCCCTGCCGTCATTCCTTAGAATCACTTGTTTTGCCCCCGCTGGTGCCGCTGAAGACGGTATCCACACGCATCCAAAATTTGCTGCGGTCCTGGTAACGGATATTCATCCGGTTGCAAATGCTCTCTGGCCTCCACCCTTTGTATGTGGGGTTCCAAACACAACAGTCCATCTGTACGTGATGGTAGACGACATGCCGCTTGTTCTTGCGGCAATGCTTGCACGGGTTGTTTTCCCAGTCGGCAGGAGATTCGTTGCGGCATTTGCGCGATTTGGAGTGGCCCCGGCGTTCCACCTTTGCTGCCTTCTCCTTCTTCTGCTCCTTGTCCCGCTTTTTGGTTTACGGGATGGGCGGAGTTTGGGAGAAGATCCGGAATCATACGCCGTGGTGGCTGCAGTGCCGCGGTCGTCATATGTGGATTCGTCGTCATTCATCATTCTGTTGAAAACCAACGTCAGGTTTTTGACCGCACTCGTTTGCTACCTCGATTCTCCCGGTGCCGGTGTGTCCTGCAGTTTGTGGACAGCATCAGAGACGACACATTCCTCCAAGATCTTCTTGATCGACTCGATGTCGTGCTTGTAGGAAATTTTATTTTCGGCGGACGGTTTGGAGGGCCAGACGGAATTCCTGCCCGTAGTCGTCAACGGCGGCGGTATCGACGTAGATGATGAGGATGATGGCCTGCTGCGGCTCGGTGATTGTAATTCCATACGATTGAAGGCGGACGCATTGTGCGCGGAGATTTTTGTTGTTTCTGCTCACCTTCTTCGTATGATCAAAGGTGAACGATAAGATGTCGGCGACTTGGCGGAGGATGTCATTGGAGTCGGGGCAATCGGCGTTTTGGAACGCCGCCGTGATTATCTCACACAATTCATAGTCACCAATGGGTTTGTAGTGAGGTTTGTTGGCGGCGAGAAGGATGCCATTGGTCACGGGCTTCCTGAGCTTTGCTGTGAGTCCTTCAGTGGCTCCCTCTTTGGCTCCAAGGACGACTTGGATAGCAAGGTTCTCCCGCTTCTTGGCGCGTGGGGATCTCGGGATCGACCTTTGCGGTGACAGTGCTGAGCTTCCTCGCTCCTTCACGGAAGTCAGCGAGTACGTCGTTGGTGGTGGTGATGTCCTTCGTTTTGAGTACCGAGATCACGGACGGGTTTATTGAGTCCTTGCTGTTGTGGAAGAGGCCTTACATGTCCGGGCTATCGACGCCTGTGTTCTTTTGCCCATTCAATTTGCGGTTGAGGGCAAAGACGAACGTAGTGAGGTCGTCTTGGTGGTATTGGCCATTCGAGTTGCAGGGAGGTGCAACCGTTTGACTTTCTCCCGCATATCAGCCCTCGTTGTGCGGCTGATTGTATGGCCTTTGGCCATGGTGTCGCTGTCATTGTCGTCTTTGTTTGGTTGGGCGGTCGGCGCCGGTGGTCGTTGGCGGCACCAAGCTTAAAAGATAATTAGATATCTAAAGAGAGGTGATATCGTGCGGTATTCATGATACAATTGATATCTAATTTAATGCGCTATTTGCATGATGTTGCCTTGACGATCACACGGCTGTGGCTGGATTGCCAATTGCTGATTGGCAATCTGAAGTTAGTTAATAGGTTTATTAAATATTAACTATCCATGATATACCTACCTTAGGGGTTAGATCGCCAAAGCCCCCTGTCAATGCATGAATAACAGATGTCCAGCGAACTGCGGCGGTGAAGATGTGGCCATTAGTAGGGATAGGAGCCATATATGGTTATTTGTCAATGAAGAGAGATCCACCAATCATGAAAATGAAGAGACGCCCGGACAGGAGAAACGGGCTGGACAGTCTGGATTGATTGCTGTGCTGATCTGAAGCATAGCCACATCATATCCTGTCGCCGCTGGTTCAAATGGTAGTGAGGGATTTAACTGAATGTCAATCGAATCCCCCTTACGAAGATTTCATGAATTTGCTGCCCGTGCCATAAATATCTTGCTTGGCTGTTAATTATTTGCTGGCGTGCTGCTGGGCGTGCAATGATGCGTTAATCCTCCGGGGTCATCTCCTTGTTTGTGAGGAGGTTGTGATGCTTGTAAGCGGCGGAGGTTTGAAGTAGGAGGCGTAGATTGACGTAATTGCGGTCGAAGGGCCGGGGATGGTGGCTAGTAGGCAAAATCCTATAGTCAGGAGAATGTGCATTCAGCGTGGAATTGTGGCTTGTGCACCTTCACATGTGCCATCTGCCAAATCATGGGATCGGCAGTTGAAGATGGATACCGGACTGCATGTTCTACATGCCCATGAGTAGCGGAAAGGGCCTGGGAGCATCGATATCGATGCCGGGCTAATGTCTGCAATCAAGATAACGAGACTAACGCTTTTGAGCTGGATTAGGTGTAGGGGGTTTCATGAGTTGACGGCAGGATGGAAAGCGATGAAAACGGTAGTTGACAACAGTTTTCAGAAATCTATACAATGGAGCCAGACAGACCAGGCCCACACCAAACCATACATAGTTAAAATGTCCAATGTGGTTTTTTTTAGTTCTAGTGCTAGTGGAGGAGGATGTGGATTGTAGTTTCTAGATATGCCATGCTGTGGGTGGGGAAGACAAATCCGCTCTTGGTATGCTCACTTGTGGCCTCGGAGGAGAGGATGAGAAATCTCATAAAATGGGACACATTCCCCATGGTGACTGAGGTCTTCAACCCAAAGTGTTGCACCCTGTCAACGTTAAACGAACAACAGTGCTGCCGCTGTAATCAGTGCATCCATTATTTGCTCCTCCTATGGTGCAGTGGAGACGGACTTGCTATTGCTAGAGTGACCCTTGACCAATGACACTCTAATCTGTATCTAGATCCCTGGCGGTCCATGACGCTTTTGCCTTCTTGGTCTTCTTGCTCTACTTTAAAAAATCCAACACGTTGGCCGCCTCGTCTCCGGCCTTCTGTTCTACAAATAATTCTCTGCTGGCTTTGCCAAAATGTTCTGCAATTCCCACTGACAGGACGGGATGATGACCTAGGCATCATTGTCCAAGTCGCTGTTGCTGCCAAAGGCGCCTATCTTCATGCTGCGTGCTGCTGCTGCATAGGAGTGTGCCTCATCCTTTTGCACCATGACTTGGGGGAATGGAGTGACGGAGATTTTGGTGGGTTCTATAATGCCCATCATTGCTCCTTTCGGTGTGTTGTGCCTTGGCGGCGGGTGCGTTGCTGCCGGTTTTGATGTCACAACCACAGTAAACCTTACTTTGCAGCCTGACAAAAGGTTACCAAAGAAGGCGTTAGACCGGCCATTGTGTCATTGTCCTTGTTTGGCGGGATTATGACATTGGGGGCTCTGTCACGAGTAATGTTGGGGGCTACGTTGTGAGCCGCAGTGGGGGGCTTGGTTGCACCCTTGAGGGTGGTCGAAAGTGGTGATACCATGATGGGAGTCGGAATTGTGGGAGTTTTTGTGTGGCCATTGCCACGTCTATGGGTAGGAGATAATATATTGCTGGGAGTAGTTGGAGATTTAGTTGGCGCCAAGAGGCTGCTTGAGTTTGCAACCTTGTAGGTGGAAGCGTGCGTGGCGGGGGCTGGGAGTTTTTGCGCTTGGCGGGAGCCCTCCTGGTCGCCATTTGTACCACATGACACGACATGGGGTTGAAAAATCCCTCGTGGGATTTGGGATAGTTGAAGAGATGCTTGACAGTTGTGCCAGTCATAGTAATATCTACTCCCATTGAGGGTGTATAAATAGGTACTAAAGCATGGTCTGTGGCCGTTGGGGGGGGGGGGTAGAATTTTGGTCATGGGAGTGAGGGATGGATCGTCCTTGCCATGGTTTTTCTTGATAGGAGTGGTCGCGTAATGCCGTTGAAGGGTGATGATGGGCCAAGGACGGCAGGCATGCAATCGAACCAAAAATGTTCTGGAAAGCACCACACTGGCCTCCAACGAGACAGGGGAATGGGAAGAATGTTCGCCCAAGGGCAATGAAGGCTCCCATTGGTCGGGGGCTCGGAAAACTGCTGTAGTAAAAATCAATGTTAATATAACCGTAATTGTGATTGTGGAGAAATAGGTTGTTCTAAGATCCAAGGTTGATCCAGATTTCAGCATGACATTGCCTACCTTGAGCTTGGCAGCTAGCCTTCAGCTCGTATAACCAGCGCACAGCTCAACCTCTAACCTTCAGCTCAACCAATGGCCTTGACGACCATCTTTCGATCAACGGCCAGTCCTCAGCTCGATGGCCAACATCCAGTCTCCATCTTGATACTCAGCAGTCAGCAATTAGTTTAGTGACATTCCTTCAGCTTGCCAGCCACCCTCCAGCTTGGCGGTTGACCTTCAGATCGATAGGCAGTCTTCAGATCCACGGCTAGCCTTCAGCCCATCGGTCAATCCTCACCATGACGTACAACAGGTAGCCAACAGCTCAATGTGTAGCCTTTAGCTCATTAGCCACCCTTCAACTGAGCAGTCGGCGGCCAACAGCCAGCCTTCAGCTCAATGACGTATCTTTGGTTGAATGGCCAGCCCTCAACTCAACGGTCAGCCATCACTTTGGTGGCCAACAGCTGACCAACAGCTTGATTACTATCATCCAGCTAGACAACCATCCTTCGCCACAATCGCCTGCCTTCAACTTGATATCCAGCCTTTAGCTTGATGATCAACATCCAGCCTCTAGCTCAACAGTCAACAGAAATCATTTACCTCGACAACCAGCCTTCAGATTGGTAGGCATCCTTCATCTGAACCGCTATAATCCAGTCAATCAGTCTTTGGCCAGCGCTGAGCAGCTAGCCTTCAGTCTGACTACGGGTCTGATAGCCAGCAATCTACCCGACAGCAGGTCTTCGGCCATTCTTCAACATCCAACCCTTCGACAGCCAGCCTTCAGCCTTCAGCCTCCAGCCTCCAGCCTTCAGCCTTCAATAGTGTATAGCGTACACATGATTGGCGGTATATTGAAGGCGATGCACTACTGGTATACTTAGATAGAAGAGTCTCATCATCAAACAGGCACATCGACTGACAATCCCAAACCCCATTAATGAACGCTAAACTGACATTCAATCTCTTGACAAAAACAGTTCAAATCATAAACATGGCATAGGTTGGGGTAATCCAAATCTCACATTTTTGTCGCACAAGCAGTACACTCATATTCACAGCAATTATGGTACGCCCAAAACTATATGTACACTTGCTCTTGCAATATCCATGATAGTTGTGACAGCAATTGATCCAATGATTACAATGGGATGTCCAAACATAATGACCACATTGACAATCACCAAATTCATTAGGTTCGGTGCTGGTTTCTTCGCAGGCAACAATAATACTTGCATACGAGTCAATACAAATCTCCATCACATATTCGTAAGATCCATCACATATGATAGCGCCGCTCTCACCCTCCTCTTTGGGTTCCTCATATAGGAGGCTTGTTTTAGGAGCGCTGTCAGGGATGGCGCTTTCTTTCACGAGAAAGTATTGTACATCCACCTATGTCAGGTATAGCAAATCTTCTCTGTTAAGATTTAGGGCTTCACTTTTAGAAGCAAGCTGTGCATTTCTTCCGAAAGTATATTATACATACAAGTCAGCTAGGAGATAGCACTCTTTCATGTTTAACCCTTACCTTACGACAGCTCGAAAAGTTTGAAAAACACCATACTTTGTGT
>JALLAS010001177.1:0-11152 GCA_036939415.1 Detonula confervacea
TGCTTTGCTCAGATTGCCGCGCATGGCCTGCACATCCGTGTCGTCGAATGCCAACAGGCGGCCCAGGTATTTAAATACCTCCACCTGTTCCAGCATCTTGCCGAATCCGCTTGGTAGACCTGGCTTAGAAGAAGATTGGTGTATTTCTTCAGCGCTAATATTGATGTTCTCGATAGATCTTTACTTTTAACAGATGTATTTATATATGTTAAAGTTGATCAAGAATAATATTGTGAATCTAGCCAAGTTAGTGCAGCTGGTAGAGCACAAGTCTTCAATTTATGTGGGCGTGGGTTCAATCCCCACACTGGGTGACTTGTCTTGACTTTTGTTGTGTGTGTGTGAATGTCGTGTGTATGTGAATGTGGCTTGTATTGACTTTTGTCGTGTGTGTGTGTGAATGTAACTTGACTGCCGGTTCTGGTGCAGACAGTCTTCCCCATAAGACTTGGTGTGTTGTATTGACTTTGTCTTGTTTGTGTGTGTGTGTGTAACTTGACTGCTGGTTCTGGTGCAGACAGTCTTCCCCATAAGACATACTTCGAGATCCGGGGTAGATAGTGCTCTGTCTGCACGCACCTAAGTGCTTGCTATCCCCACTGCTGTACCAACTGAGGTTGCAGCGCCGTATCAAGGTCCATTGGTTGTTCCCCCCACCACCATTGGCGGGGACTAGTGCCGCGCTTCAAAAAGTAAAATTGATATCATGATTAGTTGTCTGTTTTATCCTTATAAATATAATTGTCATAAGGAGATATAATAATTATTTCAAGAGGAAATACCATTAATACAAGGTTGGAATGAATGTCTGGTTGAGGTTTTGGACAGGAGGAGGAAGGCAGTTATTTATGAACCTGGATGATCATTCTTATTCTTTTTGCATCTTTACATTGTATGACAATTGTATTGTAGACGATCGCATGTCATATGGAACCATGTCAAACCTACACCTTTTTTGTTGTGTCAAAACAAAGCAACATAATAATATATAAATATGCACAAGATGGGAATTGAACCAAGGTCAATAAATTCATAATGCAAGCACTAACCATTATATCATACTCTTCATGCATAACAGAGTGTGAGTTATATCTCCTAATCAAGTCATAACATATCCTTCAGTACCCAAGTTCCGGAGCTTAGGGGAATTTGTATTTTTGACGCCAGCAGAACGTAAGAGAATTTAGGCGAAAGTTCCGAGTCCTAAGTTCCCACGCTCAGAAGTTTCTGATCACTAGCTCTGATGACTCGTTCCAATTACACGTTGTCATGAGACGAGACATGTCCGGCCGTCTGGCCGTCGCACCGAGCAACGATATCTTCACCCGTGACTGATCACCTCAGAAGGTTCACGACTCAGCCATCTCCCATCACACGCGAAGCCAGCCATCTATCGATTCGAAAAGATCCGGGGCCATGAGATTTTTCTTTTTTTGTTTCATAGCCTGTTCGTTCGTTCGTATAATATTATCGTCCCCGCCGTCTCGCACGTCTCGTAGTTCCGCGTGAAGCTTTTCCATCAGCACCGCACCCGCCGCGCGCGCTATCGTACTGCTATTGTACTACGCGAATGCTAATGAGCTCTGCTCCATCCATCCACCGCGTTGTTTGCTTGCTTGCTACGATATCTGAGAGAAGTCCATCGATCACGCGATCCACTCAGTCCAACTATCGTACTCCTAACACCGTTGATCTTCGCCTTGACAAATTAAAGCTGTCTGTATCATTTTTCATTTCGAAACTTCCAGCATCAATCTCAAACAAACATAACCACATCCATAGCCTACCATCGAAACAACATCTTCTGCAAGCATAGAGACATATTATATTTGACGAACGCCATCGCTAAACAAATATACACTGCCACAGATCACAGATCACGGCACACCAGCATTATACAATTCAATCAATCCGTCACTTGATCAAAATCAATCAATAGTTCATCATGGCCAAACCAACTAATGGCTCGAGTAGTAGCAGCAGCAGCAGCAGCGGCAACCTCTTTTCCTACAAGGCAATCATATTCATGACCCTCCTAGCCCTACAATTCGGAATCCAACCGATTGTTACCCAACAATTTACCTCCAAGAAGATTATCAAGAGTACCGTCATTTTTACGCAGGAAAGTGTTAAGTTGATCATTGGTGTGGTGGGGATTAGCCTTGGGAAGGCTAGCTGGGGTGATGTTTTGGATGGTAAGTGCACTTTGATCTTTGGTGTATAATATAATCATTTGATGCATTTTTGTTTTTGCAAATATCTGTGAATAAACTGACAATAAGCTCATACCTCTCATAATATTCATATCATATCGAAATCACAAATCCATGACATCATAATTGCATCACCACAAATAAAATAATAGGATGGACCATCAAATCCTGGCTACGCCTAGCCCTCCTCCCCGCCCTAATCTACCTAGTTCAAAACATGTGCTCCCTCCTCGCCTACCAAAACCTCGATGCCATCACCTACAACGTCCTCAATCAGACCAAAACTCTATCAGCGGCATTGTGTTGTTACTTGATTATGCAGAAGAAACAATCACCGGTGCAGATGATGGCGCTATTGGTACTGTTGACGGCGGCATTGGTTATGGAGAAGGTATTGCCCATGGATATGCTGGCTCCTTCTTATTGGACGGATGACAATACTGCAAATGATGAAAGTTCGGCTAATATCATGTCATCGCTATCGCCTCGACACTTTTCGCACGGGGTATTGCCCATCATGGTAGCATCCTTCCTCTCGGGTTTGGCCGGGGCCATCACCCAAAAAAGCCTTCAGGTGGGCAATCGCAACGCCCTCCTATTCACCATCGAATTATGCGTCGCTTCCATACTGCTCCTATCGGCATCCTTCGTAACGAGCGAGGACGGGAAGCAAATCCGACAACGCGGATTCTTCGACGAATGGACTTTGTATACCCTGGTGCCGATACTGACGAATAGCGCGGGCGGGATACTCGTGGGGTTGGTCATTAAATATGCAGGCACGGTGAGGAAGGGATTTGCATTGATCTTTGGCATTTTGTTATCGGGGATAGTGCAGAGTACGTTGGATGAGAACAAGACGCTTTCGAAGGAGGAGGTGGCGGGCGGGGTGTTGGCGGCGGTGAGCTTGTGGATGCATGCGACCAATCCGTATGTGGCGCCGTCAACGACGACGGGAAAGAAAACAATACACAAGGAAGTTGAATCATCGAAGGCTGCGACAACAACCGCATCTAATGGGGCGAGTAAGACTGGACGTACAGGAAGAAAATCTAGAAAGGAAGATTAGACTTTTGGCTTGTGTGTATTTGGTACGTGTGAGCATTGTTGAGAGAATACGTTGGAAGTTAATAGGGCATTGCCAAAAGAGGAAGTGGCGACTGGTGTGCTGAATGAGCGGCAGTGGGAATCTTTGGAGTGCAAAGGAAGAAACAATACACAAAGGCTACAACAGCAAAAACTTTATCTGATGGAAAAATAAGGTTGGCCAGGACCGATAGGTGCAGTGAGGAAGTCTAGAAAGAAGATGAGAGATCGTCGGTCGTGTCGTTTGTATAGTAATGTTTTTTCTAGAGCAACGCTTCAACTGGATTCTTTACAACTACTTTCGTTGTTGGGGAGTGGCGGGATAGTTTGCTGTGTTTTCAAATGCAATTATTCAAAGGTATATTCCAATTTGGTAGTGGTGTGAACTCTATAATGCACCAAGTCCAAAAGATAATAACAGTAAAGCCTGTCAAGGCGAAAGGAGAAAATCTAGAAAACAAGATAATATCTTTCAGCGCATGTGATTTTCGAGCAACACCTTAATGATGGGTTAAACTTGTATAGTTTCCTCCAATTTGGCACTGCTATGATGTGAAAGCAGTTGTGTTGCCTGGCCCATGCCCCTGAGGTTGGTGCGGCGAGTAATGATCAAAGTTGCACGCCCACCTTTCATACTCGTCATAATTAAACGAAGAAGCGTTAGAAACCATTCCTTGTTGGGAGTTTCCTTTGGAAAACGCTGAATCCATCGAGTTCTTTCTCATCAAAGATCCATTGGATGGGTAAGGAGAACCGTGATGTACCCTGAATGGCTGTGGGGAGCCATGATGCACCATATTCATGAAATCTGCTGTACCATAATTTGGACCCTGTGGTGGCGAGGTTACAGAGTAATGTGGACCCTGCGGCGGCGAGGTCACAGAGTAATGTGGACCCTGCGGCGGCGAGGTCATAGAGTAATGTGGAGACGGCGAAGGCTGTACCCACTCGCAATCGGGTGGTGACAATGCCAACAGATTCTTTATGGACTTTCGCCTCATCAGCTCTCCTTCGATGATGGTCCTGCTGTTCAGCTTTCCATAATTACCAATATCAAGTCGGCGAAATGCTGCAAAGGTAGCTTTGACGTCATTCTCTGTGATTCGTCCCAACCTAACCAACATGGCCAGTGAAAACATCTCTCTGGTACACTCCTCCAATCCTTCCGGTCTATCAGTAGCCAGCTTTAGCCGATGGATTAATCTACCTGTTGACAATTCTCGTAACTCGTCATCATTGATCTGGTTTCCAAACTGCAACGTTGAAATAATCAAGATCTTGACGGATAAGATGGATGCCTGCTAATTGGGTACACACATTTAAGTGAAGCAACCTTTGACTTACCTGACCAAGGACAGCCGCCTCGATTCGTCGTTTTCGCAATTCCAGTGGAATCATACTTATGAGTGTCATATTGTGCAACAGGAATGCACTCGCAAGGATGACGAAAATTGTCGTAAATATCTTGCCTAGGTCATGACATAACAAAGGTTAGCATTGCTCATGAATAACATAGTATCACAGAGTCCATTCTCCGTCTTACCTGCAGTTGTCACTGGAACAATATCTCCGTAACCAACACTCGTTAGAAGCACTGTAGTGAAGTAAAATGAATCTACCGCAGACATGTCTTCAATGTAGTAGAACCCAACGCTCCCCGCAGCGATGATGAATAGCGAATTGAAAAGAGCTTGATTCAATGTCAAAATGGTGTATTTCACAGCCTTGACCCTTGTCATTGGTTTGCTTAGGTTAGCATCAGATGATTCGGTGCTGGTGGAAGATGATGAATAGGAGTCGTCAAACGACCTCATTTCCAAGTTTGCCGAGTTTCTGGTATCGTTATTTGATTGCCGGGTGTTTGCACCTAGGAAGGGAGTGGATTCGTCCAGTGCCGGCATGCAATCGCCACTTCCACTCCTACGCATTGGTGGCTTGGAAGCAGCTCCGAACATCCTTCCGCCAATGTCAATGGACATGTGCCTGGTATGAATCTGCGCCGCACTCAGTCTCAACGCAGTACCCGGTGCCTTCTTTGGCATCTCCTCAAAAGTGTCAAAGAGATCCAATCCAATATTTTCCGTATCCTCATTGTTCGTGCTGCCATCACTCGGAGTGTATGACAGATTCTCCTTCAGCTCCTGACACCCGTCTCCCGTGCTGAAGTTCGCCATGGATCTACGCCGCAGCTTCTCCAGCCGCAGGCAGTTCGGACAATCTCGAATCTGAGCCTCGCGGGCTTCCTTAATGTGAGCGTTGTCCATGCTTCCTGCCAATAGACTACCCAACAACAAACCGATCGTGGCTACGCCGACGTAGATGAAGCAAGTACATACGATTTTCGCTCCGTTGGACGACGGGACAAAGTCTCCCAAACCGGCGGTTGTAAGAGTAATGACCGAAAAGTAGACGCAATCTAGCGGTGCCCATCCTTCCTAAAAGATTGCACGAAAGGATTTCGCCGCGATGTGTCGATAGATGAGATACAAAGGAAGAGAAATATAGTACAACAAATTGCGAAAAATGATAATGTCATGACTCCTTACCTCAAATCCAAAGACGCATAAAGAAGAGACGAGATAAAACACAAAGTAAAGCGCAAGATATCCCTGGGGCGAATCGTATACGCCCGCCGCCGTTGCAAAATTGATGAAATCTCGCTGATAATGCATTCAACGATACAAATAAGAAGTGAGTCGCTATTGCAAAAATAGTAGTAATCGAATAAACTATATAAATTCGACATGATATATGTAAAAACTTACCTGCTTGGTGTTGCAATTGGGACAATGAAAACAGGGCATTTCCTTGGTCAATTGTTCTTCCTTTTGCTTGTCGAGATCGAGTCGATACACTATATGTGAACACGGGAAAAACGTTTTGTTAGTCTTGTGCTTTTCACAATATGCAAAAAAATATATTTATATAAGCAATGCAACAACAAACAAACACTTACGAGGCCTATCTAGAACACTAGCCACCCGTTTCATCAAATTATCAAACTTGGTTTCCATCTTCTCCGGACTCGCAAATTTCACCCTCTTGCTTTTTTGCTTCGGCATCACGGGACGTTGCTTATTCGCTTTCCGGCTTTGGCATTGTTGTCGGTTCTATCGGTGTTATCAGTATAAGACGACGACGCATCCGTCCCCGACCCTCTTCCTGAGGAAGATGACGAGGAATAGCCATCGCTCCCGGTGGAGCACCTCGAATCGTTTCTCAATCGTTCTTGAAATTGGGAGGATAGCCACAAGGTACGGAGGTGGTGCTGATTATGATGGGAGGATGCATTCGATGCGTGTCGATGATGATGACGGTGTTGACTGTGCCGAGAATTGATGGAGGTGGAGCTGTTAAGTCGTTGGCGACCGTTGCTATCGTGTTGGAACGTTGGGATGAAGGATGGGTTGCGCTGGTGCACATCGCGAGAAGAGCCGATGGAGGTATTGGAGGTACTATTGAGTCGTTGGCGACCGTTGTTGTCGTGTTGGTGGAACGTTGGAATAAAGGATGGGTTGCGCTGGTGCGAAACGCCATCCAGTGGTACGGAGTTTTCAGCTTGGAACGTCGGAATGAAGGACAGGTTGCGATGGTGCGGAACACTCTCCGACGGCGGGGCCGGCCGTTCGTCCATTGGTTGAAATGTCGGGATGAACGATGGGTTGCGCTGGTGCGGCACGGTATTCTCGGCAGAACCTTGTCTGTCCCGTGCCCTATTTTCGTTATTCACATGCTGGTACAACGGAATGAAGGAAGCGTTCCTCTGATGAGCATTATTGTTGTTGTTTGGCATTGGCGGCGCCACGCCTCCCATATTCGGCGGGGGGCCCATGTACGAATAATACCTCGTGTGATTCCCACCATGTTGATGATGATGATGATTAGGAGGAGGCTGATTGTTGTTATTGTTCATCCCTCCGGCATACTCTCTATTCTGATTGGGATCAAAGCTCGAAGACCTATTCAAACTCGGCGGACTGTGATTTGTTTGTTCCTCGGTAGCTAATCCACCATTCGCTCTCGGCGGATCGTAGCTGGCCGATTGGTTTATCATTTGCGTCGCCGAGCCGTTGGCGCTGTCGGAAAAGTCGAAGGTGTCGGCCGAGAGCATGGAATTGACGCGGGGCACGGATACTTGTTGGGGTCCTTGCCGGTCGGCGTTTGGGGGTCCCATCATCATCGGGGGAGGATGATGATGATGAGAATCGCGACCGGCACCGCCCCTTTGCGTCATTTCCGCCGAAGCGTCGGCCGAGTACCCGTCCCAGGGAGCGGATCGCGAATTAGAATCGGATCGGTCCCAAGGAATGGAGTGCCCCTGCGAATTCGAACGTCCGATCGAATTCGAATCCGATCGACTGCTCAGCATCATGCCGTACGAGCCGAACAGCGCCGCCGACGACCCGCTCTCGTGATTGCTAGCGCCGCTCCAGGCGGAATCCTTCCCGATGGAAGTCGATAAGCAGCACCCCTCCTTCCCGCTCGCCGACGATGCCGCCAACAACAACAACGGGGCGGAGCCGTCGTCGTCCGTAACGGTATCCCCCGCGAGGCTGCCCGCGATGCTATCCCCCGGCCCGAACCCCGGCTTTTCGGGCAGGGGAATGTTGTCCAAATTCATGCCGATCCAATCCTCCCGGCCGGAGTTCATGATCGTCGCGGCGACGCCGTCGCCGACGGAGCGCATGCGTCTGTGGGGGGATAGCTGCCTACGGTGCTGCGGCTGCGATTGCTGTTGATATTGCTGTTGGCTTTGTTGTCGTGGGTTGGAAGCTCGTTTTTGGTCCGCTTCCGGCAGGGGTTGCGATGTATCCCCGCCAACATCATTTCCGTTTCCGTTGTCGCCGCCGGTGCCGTTGGGATTAAACCGTTTTGCGGAACTCTCGTTGTTTCGAAACTGCTTCTTCGGCGGACTGCCGCCGCCGTCGGTGTCGCCGTTAGCACCTCCGGGAATGCCCCCCGGCCGATAACTTCCCGCGACGATCGGCGATTGTCGTCTCCCACTATTGCTCATCGCGGACGCGGTCGCATCCGAGCCGCCGTGCAACGCCGAACAAGAGCTCTCGCCGCCCGACTGCTGCTGCTCCTGGGTGATGCTGAGCCCCCGCACGGAATCGGCCGTGCCGTCGGCGCTCCCGCTCAAACCGTCCAATTGCTCGTCGTCGTCGTAATCGTAATCGTCGTCGTCGACGTCCACGGAAGAGGCGCCGTCCAGATCGGGCAGGGGAGGCACGTCGTCGGAGAATATTCGAGAGTCGTCGAAGTCGAAAGGACCGCTTCTCGATGTCTCGTTCGCGGAACGATTTCGTCGTGCGATCTTCGCGGGGGGGGTCCCTCCTCCCGCGGACGGGGCCATCAATGCCGCCCGCAGCAAGAAGTCGTCGTTGCCGCCGCCGTCGCGTTCCGCGAGCGGGACGCCGCCCTCGTTATTTCTACTAGTGTCGTTGTTGTTGCCATTGGGATGGCGGCGGTGGTGGTTGCTGCGGCGGTCGCCGCCGCCGTCGTGACCACTACCCTCGCTCCTGGTCATCATGCTATTCAAACTCGATCTGGCCGCGGCCTTGAGCTTGTTTCGCATTTTGCCCATGTGACTCCTCAAATGCTCGCCGGAACTTCGTAATTGCTCCGCGTTGCTGGCGGCGGTACCGCTTGCGCTGTTGGCGACGCGGCTTGCGGCGGTAGCGGTAGCAGCAGCACCCCTATTATTACTATTAGCATTCGAATTTGCAGCACCGCCCCCGGCGCTCGATTTGCTCCGCTCGCCGCCCGCGCCAACAACGCCAACGCCAACGCCAACGCCAACGCCAACGCCACTGCCACTACCCCCCAAACCGCCTTCGAACTGAATTCGAAATCGCTGAGGAGTGGGACTCATGTTGGAACTGCTCAAACTGGTATTATCGCCCGCGCTGACGCTGAGCGCCGCGTCGAACTCTCGCAGCTTTTGACGATACATTAATTTCTTGGCGTGGTCCGCGGCCGAGGAACCGATTTCGGCATTATGGGATTCTTCTTCTTCGGAGACGGAGGGGTCGCTCATGAAGTGGTTGGAGAGGGAGGCAGCATGGTCCGGCTGTGGCTGTGGTGATGGCGGCGGTTGTGGTTGTTGTGGTTGTTGTTGGTGTTTGGCGGTGCGGCGGAAGGAGGAGATGGAGGATCGTTCGTCCGCGGTGGGGGATTTTGGATTGGTTTGCTTATTCGTGGATTGGTTATTTTGATTATTAGTTGCATTTGCATTTGCATTTGCATTGTCAATGCTATTTTTGGAGGAGGGGGAGGAGTTGGAATGAACGACGACGCGATGATCCAATAATTTACTGCTGCGTTGTCCATCGATTGGTCCTCCATTGATTGTTGGACCTCCATCGATTGTTGGTACTACTCCATTATTTTGCTCATTATTGTTATTGTGCGGTTGTCGCATGCGAGTGCGGTCTATGGACATGGAGGCCCATTGTCGAAATTGCTGCTGCTGCTGCTGCTGCTGCCGTTGCTGCTGAGATGCCTGATGGCTGCTTTGACCGTGCTGATTAGAAGCGGAAGCGGGCGAAGCGCTCTTCTTCTCGTCCTCGGGCGAATCGATCCCGGAAAATTGCTGCCGTTGCCGTTGTTGCCGACCAATGCCGATGGCATGATAATGATATTGCGAAGAAGAAGGCGAGGACGATGATGATGCACGGTTATCCGGACGATCATCGTCGTCGTCGTCGTCCTCGACGTCGTCGTTCGAAGGGGTCGACCTTCTTTGCTTCGCGGCGGGATAATGCGAAGCATCGGCATTGCTGCCTTCGTCGACGGAAGCGGAAGGCGGCGAAGGCGGCATTTTCACTGCAGGCGTGATGGATCGACGATGATCGAATGCACTATTATTGCACTAGATATTATGCGATCTCCCGTGATGATGCGATGCGATGCAATTGAAATAATGTATTGGAAGGTGCGCCCTGGATGGTGAAATGAGACCAATCCAAATCAATCATGGGTAGTAGGTATGTAGTACGCAAGGAGCGAGCATATCGTCGTACGATAGCAATCAGATACCATATAGAGCAGGCAGAAGGTGGATGGCGGCAAGGAAACAATGCGTGTGCGTGGCCTCGCTCTCTGCCTGGTGGGATCGATGTCGAATGTTTGCCGACGGCTGGGATACGACTGCTTCACGCACGACGACCTACGGCTATATCGTATCGTATGGTACTGCCTAGCTACGCACGCACGACGACCATGGCATGGCCATCATGGTTGTTTTCCATTATGTATTATTTGCCAGGCAGCCGGCGGGCCCGCCGGCGGGTTCAAACATTCAGGCACGTTCGTCGTGTTGGTTGAAGTTATGTAGAGTTGTTGATTGTGAGTGCGGTTGCGACGTTGCGACTATTCTTTGTTACTCAAATCTCAAATAGCGGGCGAGTCCCCTTTTAAGATAGTGCAATCCTTCGCTATAGGAGTTAGTAGTCAATAGTAGGTAAGTATGAAATTGATGCGACAGCTCCCCCCCGGATGCGGGGAGGCGCCCAATTACGGTTGGCCCAATCTACCCACTGAAATTGGAAGGGAACGCGGGACTGTCCGTGATTGGTTTTTGACTGCTCACGGGATTCGCCAGCCCATCATACAATAAGGGTTGCCATCAGACAACATGGCTACTAGCCAGTCTCCCGGGTATGGTTGAAACGTCCGCCGTTGCCGCTGTTGCCGCCCCCGGTGCCGTTGCCGCCGTGCCAGATATGGCGGGAACAATTGACATCTGGCACTACATACTCCTAACTTCCTAGTGAATACCGCTTTCTACAAAAAAATATGGTGGAAACAATGGATGGAGACCATCGCCATCACGATGGAATGAGTACATT
>JALLAS010001178.1:0-10064 GCA_036939415.1 Detonula confervacea
TGGCTCCAGGCGTGTTGAAGGCCGCTGGCAATATTGGCACCCGATCTGCTGTTGGTGACGAGGTGTTCCCATGGGTGTTGGGACGGGTGGTCGAAGGATCCTTCGCCGAGAAGGTTGACGATGGGGGTGATGTGAAGGCGGCCGATCAGCCTCGCTCCGCTGCTGTCGCGCCTATCGAGGAGTGGAAGTAGGCTCTGCACCATCGCCCCGATGTATTGCGCATGTCGCCGGTCAGTCGCTTCCCGTAGCCCACAGCCCTTCATTCTGATTGGCAGCCGTAAGCGTTTCTTAGCGATGGGACTCCACGAGGTTGTGTCCATTCCGATGCACGTCTGAAGAAGTTGTGTTGTGGCTTCGTCGATGCCTGCTGCGAAATCCTCAGTGTAGTCTGGGCGGACGTGTCTGAGCCAGTAGTCTCCCATAAACTGGAGGCATGAGACAAGTAGTATCCAGAGCATCTGGCGTGACGGGATCTCTGGGTTGGGCCACCGCCCTGGATCCATAAGACCGGAGATTTTGTCGTATCCTTTCGTGATGGCGCATTTCTTTTGGTGAAGGTACTCCCGAACATAATCTCGATGTCCAACGGGCACATTACACACTGAGATGCCGTGATGGACATTACCGTCTGTGTCGGCGATGGTTCCGTTCGGAATCGATCCCCGCAGTTGGTCCCAGCTGTCATCTCGGTATGCTTCGTCGATGTAGCATTTCGACTTCGCTGGTTGAAGTTTCAGTCCGATCTCTTTTAGGTCTTCGGCAAAGGCGGCACTTGCAGGGAAGATGACCGCTGGCGGTCCCAAGACGTAGTTGTCGTCAACGATAGCCATGATGCCGCCTCCGTGTGGGGCCAGTCGTTGGTTAAGCCGCTTGAAAGCCCAGTCTACTCCGATGGCGAAGAACCAACCGCTTTCGACCGCGCCCTGCTGTACTCCTTCGCGGCTTAAAAATGGCGCATTGAGAAGCCTGGTACCGTTGCCCATACCGACATAGGCGTCTGGTTCTAGCAAGGCGTGACTGAAGGCCAGTGTGTTGTCCAGCGTGTTTTGTTGGCGAATCGCTGCGATGACCCCCTCACGCTCGATTTCGTTGTATCCGTTGCTGATGTCGCCCTGGATGGCGCCAAACCCCGGGGCGCTGTCGAGCACTGCCTGTACTCCGAATGCCGTGATGGAGATGCCATTTCTGACTCCAACTCCATTCTGAATCGGTCCTACTATGCTGTTGTAGGCGCTCTGTAGTCCGTTATCGAAGTAGGCCTGTGTGATGAGCCGACGCTCTGCACTTCCAATGTTGACCGGTCTGCAGTCTGGCACCGTTCCAGCTGTTAGGTCATCCGGGTCTACCTTGTTGGCGGGAACGAGTCTGCATGCCGTCCATGCCGCGTAGAAGTACAACAGGAGTTGCACTCTGACCACCGCATTTGCGTAGTCCCGTAGGTTGTCAACCGCTGCCGCCGCAGTGGGTGTGACCTGTCGGTCCGGGTTGAGCATGAGAGCAAGTAGGTGCTCATTCCGGACGCACCCTAGTCCCGGCGAGACGTCGTGCTTGAGGTGGCTGAGCCGCGTTTCCAGATCCTTGCGGCTGATGCCCTTGCGTTCAGCCTGCAGTTCATTATCAGTGAGAGGAGTGATGGGCTTTTTGCGGAGTGGGTGCTTCCGCTTCATCTGTTCAATGATGTTAGGATCTGCATGGTCGCCCAGTCCATTCGACTGCAGGTGCTTCCGTGCTTTGCTGCACTGGAAGCGAGAGAGTAGGTCCGCCGCCTTCTGAATGAGGGCTTCGTCCTTGTCTGACTGTGTCCTCGTCTCCACGTGATACATGGTACTTGCTATGACCATATCCGCTTCTAGCTCTGCAACCAGATCCCGCCAGTTACCGGTGTCATATTGGTGAAGTCGGCATTGGACAATCGGTTTTAGGTCCCGCGCCTTCGTTCCCGCGCTCGATGGCGGTTTCCGGAGCAGGAGAATTGGAAGCACGAACTTCCACTTGATCGTCCTCTCGAGCGTTAGATGGCCCCTAGCCTCATGAGCGTTGTTCACGTTAATTGCGTCCACTATCGCGCGGAGGGGCTCGCCATAGGCCCCTGCCCACTGTACCTGGAGGTCGCGCCATATGTGTTGGACCTCCGTGAAGGAGCAGCCTGCGAACCCAGCGCATTGGGCCAGCGAGAGGTGATCAATGACGGCGTGTCGGTTTCGTAGTATCTCGGCTTCGGACGCCCGGGCCCTTGCTTCGGGCAGTCCGTATTCATCTAGTGATGCCGCCGACGCTTCGTTGTCCCGTTGTTGGGGGGGCTGGTGTGGCTCTGGATGCTGTGGAGGTTGTTGTTGTTGCTCGTCCGGTTGCTCCGGCATAGGCTGTTGGTGGGGTGCTGGCGGTATTGGCCCCGGGTTGACGCCGTTGGCTGCCCCATCTTCCCAGTTTCCCCATCTCGGGTCCTTGTGGTGGGGGTTGTCGGCGTCATCCTACGCTGCGTCGTCTCCGTCCCATGCGCCGTTGGCCCCATAGCCGTCCGCGTCATTCGGGCGAGAGTTGCCTGCCGGCCGGAAGTTTGCGCTGCTTCCGTGCCAGTAGAACGTGGCAAAGAGCGTTTGCCCGAAGTAGCAGCCCGCCTCTTCCGATTCAGCCCAGAAGGCCTCCTCCGCGTCCTTGACTGTCGTAGTGGTGGCTGTTGCAATTTGTCCCCAGCGTGCTGCAAAGGGTTGCAGGCCACGTTTGCAAGCCGCCTCTGCTGCATGGTATTCGAATCTCGATGGCGGGTTGCCTCATGCCGCCTCTGCCGTGAAGGGCGTTATGAGCATGGGAGGCATCACCCTGGCCTGGGTCGGGTCCCGTTTGTCCAAGACATCTGTGCATCTCGTAATGAATGAGGTGCACGTTAATGCCGCATAATAGACCCGGAACGAAGCGGCTTCGAACCTGTCTGTGTGCACTTTGACAAGGATTCGTCTGGCACACGATTTCGGGTTAGGAGGGGGCTGTGTGTCCGAGGTGTACACTGCTGCAAACATGGCCTGAAGCACTGAGGTGATCTCTATCTCCTCGGTTCTCCGTGGGTATGGCCATGTTGATACCTCACCCTCTTTGACCCGCGAGAAGTCATCGCCAGTGAGGCTGTTGGTGGCCCACTGCATGAATGCATTATATGCATTGATGGGGGCTGATAGGTTGACGCAGTCCTCGAAAGATCCGTCCACACCAGCGATCCATGGAGGGGTGTTGAATCGCGGCATCGTTGCTGTGTTCTATTGTCTGTTGGCGCTGGTTGTCGTGCCCCGGGTCTTCGTGTGGCGCCCGTAATACCGGAGATGGGCACGATTTTCTAGCGCTGACGTCGATAGGAACAGTCAGATGGGTGGAGTGGAGGGTTGTTGCTTCTGCTTGTTGCGGGAGGCTATGCCGGTTGTTGGCTGGCTTGATTGTTAGCATCGGGAAGCTCTGGGGTTTGTGTCTCTGACGTTGTTCTTCACTTTCTGCACAAAACGGGCCAGCAGCGTCACGGTTATGGTCGGCGCGATGGCTGTGGTGTTTGTTAGCGGTGGGGGGCGGGATGTTATGCCTGTTGTTGGCTGGCCTCTTTGTTGGGTGCTGAGGCGTCGGCGGCGTAGGGGTCGTGGACGTTTCCCAGAATGTCACTTCTCCGGTTGGATGTTTCCTTCTCCTATTTTGTTTATTGCTTTCGGTATGGCTGGGCTTTTGTTTGCGAAGGGGCGGGAGTCAGTGCCGTTTGATGGCAGGCTTCCTCGATGGCGGCGGGAGTCATCGTCGTCGTCGTAGCTCCGAGAGTGCGGAAGTCGGTGTCGTCGTCGTCGTAGGTCCGAAAATATGATTTCTCCGTCGTTCGTGCTCCGATTTGTGCCAAAATTGAACCAGCAGCGTCGTTAAGATGATGAAGATGGTGGCTGTGGCTGTTGGTTACGATGGGGGCGGGAGGCGGTGCCGTTTGTTGGTAGACTTCCTCGATGGCGGCGGAAGTCGTCGGCGGCGTCGCTGCTCAGAATATAATTATTTCTTCTTCGTTGTTGCTCCGATTCGGGCCAAAATTGAGGCAGCAGCAACGCTATGATGATGGAGATGGAGACCGGGGCGGGAGGTGTCGATGGGGGCGGGAGGCGGTGCCGTGTTTTGGTTGACTTCCTCGGTGGCGGCGGAAGTCGTCGTCGTCGTCGCTGATTTATGAAAATAATTATTTCTCTTTTGCTCGCGCTCCGTTTAGGACCAAAATTGGGCCAGCAGCGTCGAGTTGGTGGTGGCGCTGACGATGGTGGCTGTTGGTGACGATGGGGGGAGGGGGTGCCTGTAGATGGCTGTCGTCTTTGATGGCGGCGGAGGTCGGCGACGTCAGGCGGTGACGTTCGAGCAAGTTTTGGTGGTTTCTCGGCCGTTTGGTTTGACGTGCGATTTGGCCGGAAATTGAGCCAGCAGCACTGCGGTGACGGTGCCGATGATGATGGAGGGGGTGGATGGGGCTGATGGCGGTGTCGCCCTTAGTAATTAAATAAGATCATGGTTGTGGATCAGAGGAAGTCGCCTAGACAACACGCAACCTTATCAAAGAACACCACAACAATATTGAGCTATGTTCCGACAGCAGATATTTCATATACCTGTGCATGTCATATCGTGGAAGCTTCTCGGTAGCTACATCGAGCAAAGGTCGTTGCATCATTCGAGCTCATACGGGCTCATAATCTGTTGTGGTGTAATCAAAGCAACAACACTACAAACTGGGATTCGAACCCGAGTCTTTGTTAGTCATGAACAAGATGTTCACCGCTACACCATTCATAGAGTTATTAATTACTTGCACATCTGCCTACATTTACACCTACATTTTTGTCCCATGGCCAACCACCTTCCCCATCCCAGGGGAGGGAAGCCAAAAGACTGATAGCAGATGTTGTCTGAATGGGAGCTGTGGTAGATGCTGATCAGCTGCTCAAGAAGCTCCAGCTTCAGACAAGCCTCCACAGTGTAAAAGATGCTACCCAGCAGGCGGCGAGCGTCTTGGTACTCAAGGGAGAAATTTTGGAGACGGCCGAGCTGCTGGTTTTTGTGGGGACTAAGAGAGGCTTCCTTCACTTGATTTGCTCAGCCCATCAGTATGGGGGCGATGTCTTCGATGCAAGCACAGTTGATGGAAAGATAGTGGGCTTTATGAGCAATTGCGTAAAATCACGTGAGCCGGTCGCCATGATGATGGATGATGGCCTTTTCAAGTGGCCCATCAAAGATGCGGTCACGTCTGAGTTGACGTTAAAAACCTTCTACGCACAACCTCAAAATCATCTGAAGTTGTGCAGCAACGGAGGGGGATGATAAGTCCCAGTGGCGTGTCCCACCTTTATTATTGGTGCCACGAGTCGTAGTTCAATGGCTGGTGGAAATGCCCAGGATGCCAATGGACCTCCACCAGCGACTTCTTCAGGAATTGGGAGGCAACAATCCGGATAGTAGACCCAACTACTTGGGATTCAGCTTGCTTTGGTACAGGGTATCGCCCCTTGCTAGCAGCAAGAACACACCAAAGAGTGTGGGAGAGATGGCTGAGGACCATGTGTTTGGTGATACCCCTGCACTGGACAAGGCCAAGTGGCTGTCGGCACGTCTGGACACCACTTTGGGAAAAGTGGCGGAGCAACCACAGCAAGTGATTGTAAATCAAATTCACACCTCTCCTCCAAGTTACCCATCACCTACTTCATTTTGATTGGGGCAGTATGGAGAGGAAATGACGGTGTCAGGAAATATAGCCCGGAAAGATAAAAATACGATGACGGTGTTGCAGAAAGCAGCTCTCAAGGGATTCTGCAAAACTCTTCACGAGAGTTACATCCCAGTTGTGTGGTCTAAGTTGGAGATTGCCATGGATATGGCAGACGCCAGGAAAAGAATTATGGCAGCGTACGAAAAGACAAGGGATGACATGGGCATTGAGATTGCAGAGACCATGGAACTTCTATCTGGTGGAGAGCATGAGCATGTAAGTTTGCACCAAAGGAATGTGTCAATCCGGGACTAGTTCATGAGAGGCATGTTCATTCTCAACATGGTAGCTTGGACAACATCAGAGAAGTTAGGCTCAGAGCATGAGGAGCAAGTCTACAATGAAACCAGGGCCACAAGGACGGAGGATCAGGTTAGACGCCGCAACAAGAAGGAACCCAAGACACCCCCGGCATGTTGGAGCAAGTCAAAGTACTTGATGAACACATATGTCATCATGTTGAGGACCCTCTCTTCTTTCAACACTGCCCCCACTACAAAGCAGTGTTTGGGCCCTTCGAGAATCTATCCAGACAAAGATTGGAGATCAAGAACAATATTTCAGCAAGAATGGGGGGCATCTTAGCAAGCTGATCATGTTGCATATGATTAAGGATGCGCATAAGTTCATTTTAGTTGAACTCATGCCATCAGACTTTGTGAATGAGGGTGGCGAAGACGATGTGCAATGGCCAGAGACATTCCTGTCATCAGTCGCCATCAAGGTATATGGGTTGCGGTGACAAGCACTGGAAACTGATGATTTCCTGGCACGATGATGCGACACTCAGAAGCAGTCAGCCCATGAACAAGGAGGGCGTGATGGTGGTTGCCCTCAATAGTGAAGGGGACAAGGTCAATGACACCACAACTGAGGAGATCCTAGCTTTTGGAACCACCCACCTGGGTTTTTTATAATTGCCAGCAGGGAGGTGGCAACGGTGGTGACCATGCTCACTACGGTCACCAGCAGGGTGGAAGAAGGCACAATCAGCCTTCACAAAAGGTTTATGCAAGATTGTGGAATCCAATGGATGAAGCAGCGTGGATGCAGGGTAAATCTTCTACAAGGATTTTGCAACATTGGAGGAGTGCAGATGAGGGACATGCCTACACTTGCGGGCTACACAGATGGAAATGGGAGGCCCAATCATTGCAACACAGGCTTGCTCAGCTCTTGTCATTGTGGTGACACCTCATGCTACTTTCAAGGAGTAGATAAGCATGATATCACAGAGGACTTCCTGAATAGGTTCTCTGCGGCAATGAAACCGGCGCTGGAGCAGTTCATTAACTTCGCTGGATGTGGTAACAGTGGCAACAGATATAGGAATAGAGATGGAGGATGTGATGGAAGAGGCGGCGGACGTGGTGGAAGAGGTGGATACGGCCGCCACTGGTATAATGTGACACCTTCGGTGTCAGAGGTGGAGCAAAGGGTGAGGTCAACCAAGTGTTCGTCCTACTCAAGAGCTGAGGCGAGGCAGAGACAGATCAGTGATGGGGTCAGAAATCAGAATTTGTTCGCAAGGAACACAAAGAAGAGAGATAGAGAGCAGTACGGATATTAGGTTAGTGGTGATATCGATGAGAGATGGAAGAACAGTATGAAGGGATTGGGCAAGGAGGAAAAGGCAAATATTGTTGGAGCAGCCATTAGGGATAGAGGTGGTCTCCAAAAAGACTTGTTGTTCAAAGGAAAAGGTGAGAGATTTGTTGGCAGTAGTACAAGAGAGAATGGAAGCCAGATGTGTGCAACGAGTATAAAGCGTAGGGCGGTAAAGTCAAATGAGAGTTTATGTCATTGGCCAGCAAACAAGCATGTATATAGTTCTGTAGAAGCACTTGTCAGGTTGATGGATCGGAATGCAGAGAGGTTCATGGAGTCAAAGGCAGGAGCAGCAGCACAGGGAGCGAAGCCAGAGCAGAGCCAAGTAGAGGTAAGGGGTCATTATAAAAAAATGGCCTAATTGAAAAATCACTTTTACTGTTATTCTGATTTACAAGAACTAATAATATATAGGGTGTCATAAATTCCCCCGTAATGTTTTGGAAAAAATCAACATAACCCATCATAAGGGACCCATACGCTGAAAACCATGGATTTCCAATAGGTGATCAAGTGGGTGACACGTTAGGCACACCCAATATTAGCAAGTAAGACTCTATAAATGATCATATGTGGATAATATATTGATTTATTCAATTAGAATAAATTAATACATAAATTATAAAGTAAGTTTGAAGACTAAATTACTCCCTAATGCCATAATCAATGCTGGTGAACTGTTCTCGTCATGCTCCTGTCTCATTACCATTCCAATTTCCTGGCTTCAATACTATGATCTCTCTGCCTCTCATGTTTCCTCAACTGTACAAACCATATGATGGTAGGATGGACGCATCTTTTGCTGTCGAAGAGTGGGCAGTGCACCTCAAAAGAGGATGTCAGATGAGAACAATTACATCGTAACCTATGTTTACAGCATTTAATAGAGCCCGCTTTTTTGTTAAGTTGTGCTATCAGTCTACGTAAGTTCATCCATATCACAAGAAGCAGTACTCAACACAAAGAATAGCATGCCTGACTTAATGATATTCTGAGGAACTTGGTATGATACTGGTATGAGAAGTTATTCACATATTCTGAGTTTATCCTATTCATTCACACTTTTTTGGTTACATCTCATGAGCTGTACCTGCAGTCGTTTCCAAATTAATTTGAACCATTGCAAACTGAATTCATGCTAAGCTCACATCATATAGCGCCAACAGCTTCTAGTCAATAGGATGAATGCTCTGGCAACACTGCATAGTGCATAGTAGGTACTGTTTCCTTCTCACAACTTCTTGATTGTGCACCCTCATTATTTGTGCTGGAGTATAAACTTTCGAAACTCCACTTCCACGCCAAACTCGTTGCAAAGAGCACCAAGCTTGCCCATATCGTCCTCCTCCAATTCTTCAAAAAACTCGGGCAATTGTCGCTTGTCCATCCCCGTTGCCTCCCCTCGGACATGATGGCCCCAGTTCCTTCCAAAGCCACCCGGCCGGCTTTTGTTGCCCTTGATCCAACCCACGAATTCATCGCAGGATCTGGTAGTTCCTTCCACTATGACGACACCGGGATAGCCACCCTTAAGGAATCCGCCCAACTGGAGTTGTTGTGCTTCGATTACAATTTGTTTCAGTCTGGAAGAGTTTGTGATGTGATGGACCCAAATCCAACGTCGGCTGATTGATTGAGTAGATGTGGTAACATTTGTATTGTCATTGTCAGTGCATGATTCTTCTGGAACCTGGTCGCTCATCAATTTGTTATCTTCCTCCCAACTCTCCATTGCATCACAACGCTCATTGATTATTTCCATCATGGCTTCCGATCCCAGCAACTCTTTCGATAGACATTGGAGTTTTTTTGACAATTGATCGAGATGCCCGCGTGGAAATTTCTTCGGTGTAGAGAGCACAGTGACCTCAGCATGGTTTGTGGAAGGATATCCCGGCGGCAAACATATCCGCAGCCGTGTGGCCCCACCGCTGGTTTCGGTACATGTAGAGCGAACGACTGCCTCTACGTCTATTCGTGGCACATCCAATAATGCTTCAGGAGGAGGAGAATCGGTAGCTGTTCGAGCGCGACCAAGCGCCTCTGGAGTGGTTACAACAAACTGCTCACCAGCACCATCGGGTTGGCTCTCATCAGTGAAATCATCGCAAAAAATGCTAATCATGGCATCTATTTCAAGGACAGCGCGTTCCAACGCATCTAGTTTCTCCGCATCATGTTCATTCATCATTGGATTATGACCACCACAAACCTCACACTTTGCTTCTTTCTACTACATATAATATGACCCCCCCCCCCCTCCTCTGCCCTTCCCAGACACCAAACTCCTTCCCGGCAAATGGCAAATGGGATATGGACTTCACTCTATTCTCATTCCTACTGTTCCTATTACGATACGGTCTGGGAGGGGAGTATCTTACTT
The DNA here is from genome assembly GCA_036939415.1 of Detonula confervacea. NCBI lineage: Eukaryota > Bacillariophyta > Thalassiosirophyceae > Thalassiosirales > Thalassiosiraceae > Detonula > Detonula confervacea. The sequence continues at coordinate 9,765 of JALLAS010001178.1, forward strand.
TTCTCTGCAAAAACTCAGCGAGGGCGGGAGCATGCAGGAGCGAGCCCACATGCTCCCTCTATAATATCTCCCAGCCACATGCACCATGAGGACAGGTAGGCGAGCGGGCGCGCCCTCCAAAATTAGTTCTCGATCCTCGCGATCTATCTATCAGTTCGTGATCTTGATTGTGTGATGTCTCACGCACGCACACCACACCCTGTTTAGGCTACCGACTGCCCTTTTTACGGGTGTAAATGTGCCGTAGGCACCCTGAGGCACAGAGGTCGTTTGCACTAGTTAAAAGCGTGCCCTAGGTAG
>JALLAS010001180.1:0-10053 GCA_036939415.1 Detonula confervacea
AGACTGTCGACGCCCAAGAGGGGTATAAGCAAAAATGGGGGGTATTTCGTGGTACTCCACTGTAGGAGTAGGAGTAGGAGTACCATTCTAGAGGATTAGTACGAAAGATGTTGTGCAGAAGAAATTCACCGCCTGATGCTGATGCTATGCATAAAAATCCTTGCCTGGCACCGACGTATTTGTAGTGCAGGTAGACATGCCGGCCGCCCTATCCATCGTCAAAACCTTGAGCTCCTCCCCTCATTTCCGCCCTCGTTGTTGGTCATAGGCAGCACACAGTGCTACACAGTGTCACACGATCCAGAAAGAGATCCACGCCGCAATCATGCCGACCACAACTCATACTTCCGATGGCAAAGGCAGCAGCAGCAGCATCGGCAGCCATGGGGGATTTTCTCTGATGAATTCCCTCAAGGGCGGCGCCAGTGTCACCAGTGGTACCAGCGGCGATGCTGATTCCACGCGTTTACGAGAGGGATTAACCAGCCCCAAAACAACTCCAATCATGGCGACCACTCCTGAAAAACAATCGTCTCACCTTCGATCCCCTCCACAACAAACCTCTCCAACTATGGCCTCAAATTTAGCACCCCACCCTATGACGCGGACGACAAATTCATTTACATCCTCTTCCAGCTATCATCAACAGCAACAGAAAAGACGAACAGCAAATTATCGCAACGGGCCCAAAAAACACTCGCCCAAACAGAAGGGCTCATCTGACAACAACCCCAATTCCCCACATCGAGCCGGTGGGGGTGGTGGAAGGTGGAACTTTCCTGGATTATCCCCCTCTTACAGTGTTGATAGTGATGATCATTCTTCGTCTAGGGCATCGAGTAGTGCTTTCACAGCTGCAACTACTCAAGTTACGGGTAACACAAAAAATAGTGTCGGTGCGGCTGCTGGGCACAGTTTGAAAAGCACCAGCTTTGACGATTGTTATGCCAAATCTCCCGGATACCATGATGCGTTCACGTTGTTGGAAGAAAATGATCAATCTAATAATATTGCGAGCCCTGCGGCCACTGCCGGCACTACACCGTCTCCCAGAGGTGGGCATAACATGCGGTCTTTCTTCCCGGGTACAAGTCCCAAAAAAGAGCAAAAAGAGTTGCCCGTTTCTCCCAAAAGAAACATTGTCAAGGTAGCACCCTCTTCTCCTTCCAGACTTGGGCCTAAACAATCACCCCAGGCGGCACCTCCCTCTCCCAAGTCTACCAAAAGCAGTCTCAGTGGCAGTGTTAGGATCTTGAAGAAGAAACCTCTCAATCCTCTGTCCACAAACGCAACTGGCGGAACGAAGCAAAATATTGCAATATCCCTTCAACCAACGCCAGGAAATGATTCCAAATCTCCCCCCAACAGTCCTCCACATGCAGCTTCCATGCCGGCACCTCCATCAGGCAAGAAAGACAAAGCAAAAGTCTCAGCTATGAGATCAGCCTCCCCAGTAAACTTTCCACTGGCAACCAAAACCAATAACATCCAATCCGCATCTCGTACCGCATCCCCCATGAGACATGCTTCTCCACTGAGCGCCTCGCGCATGAAGAAAACATTCGCCAAGACGTGGTCCAAAGCCAAGACAAGGGGAGTGGTCGTCCCCGGAGTTTCCAGCCACCATGCGAGATCGCGGTCCAGAGGCTCTGGCAAGTACTCTGATGCTGTTTCCAAAGTGTTGGAGGAAGACAATATTGGGAGGGATGTGGATATTATTGATAAGCCAGCAAAGAGTGGTGGAACGGGGACGATCAAGTCTCAGGAAGGGATCGAGGTTATTTCCAGTCTTCCGCCGAGTCCGTCAAAGCGCCGCACAGTTGGTGGCAAAAGTAAACTGAGGACCCGATCCCCCTCTCCAGTACGCCATCTTGGTAGCATTGCCGGGAACAATACTTCTGTGAAGAGTATTGATAATGATGCGGAGACGGATCCAAGCTTGCACATGGATAAAGATTCCATGGCGTCAACTCCTTCATTCTTTGGCAGGGGACGGATTAATATGAGCCCAGGGCGAATGAAGAGAACTCTGAAGAAGCGGTTGGCCATTCCTCAATCGCCAAAACCGCAAAGGCCTCCCCAGCACCAGACATCGCCTGAGAAGCATTCGCTGCCATTGTATCCAGCCTCGGAAAGTGGCAAGGGCAGTGTAGAAGATGGCGATGGCTCCATCGATGAGTTGGTGACCAGTTTGGCACATACTACCATGAGCTTTGATGTGGAGGATAACCCCCGATCATTTATTGGAGCTTCGACCAGTAGAGATGCTTTGGAACCGGCCCCGTCAATACCGGAAAATGATGTGGAAGATGATGAGGGATATTACATCAACACCACTTTGTTCAATATATTTGAGAGTAAAGAATTTTTGAGAGCCATGGACGGGAATGTGAGTGAGGCATCGTTGGCTACAAATTATATACGCACAGGGGATGGGTTTTGTGGCAAGGATGGGGAGGATCAATTTGAGAGGGCGGTTCAGGTGTATTATGCAGGGCTGGGTGTGATTTTGACCAGGATTAACGAATCTTCTTTGCAGCATCCAGTTGAATCAGCTCCTGATGAGACTCATGTCATGTACAGTGACTTCTTGACCGTGGCTCAATCTCCCGAAACAAACATATTACTGTTGGCAATGTCTTCCATACTCTTGCGTGCGGGTAATGCACATTTTCAGCTGAAGCAATATGAATGTGCATGTCGGGACTATGTCAGTGCCCAATCGTACCGAACGTTGCGCCACGAGGCCAGAGATATTATATTCAAAGAAAAAAAGAATTACAGCAACATTCATGTGGAGGATTCCAAGCTTTATGGTAGAATATCCAACAACATGGCTTCAGCGCAGTCAAAACAGGGGATGTACGATGAGGCTCGCTCGGAGTATACCAAAGCGCTTCAGATTAAGCAGAGTACTCTTGAAGCCCTACACAAGGCCAAAAGTACAGGAGGAGCGAAAAAAGACGTTAATGATAAGAAGTTAGTGTCCGATATCGCCTCTACCTTCCACAACATCGGATTACTCCGGATTCAATGTGGAGAGCCAAAGAAAGCTGAAAAAGCATACAAACAATCCCTCAGTCTGCGAGTGAAAAAGTTCGGGTTGGACGACCTTGGTGTGAGCTCCACACTTCGTGCACTAGGGGATTTGTACTATCAACAAAATCAATATGATGATGCCTTTAGATCCTACAAGGAGTCATTGCGGATATGGAAATCCCACTGCGGGAAGAGGGATGGGGATTTGAAGATGGCCCAACATTACTACAATATAGGATTAGTATTTTATTCCAAGGGTCCGTATGGGAAGGCAATGGCCAGCGTGACAGAATGTTTGAGAATACGCAGGGTTCAGGCGGCTGGGGATGACAATTTGGAGGTTGCAAGTGCCTGTCATTTGTTGGGATTAATTTCTTCTGCATCAGGTAACTATGACGAGGCACTGTCGCTATTTGAAGAGTCATTAGACATTCGACAAACATTGCTGGAATCAGATGACCACTTGCTGTTACTGAATGTGCAATTGGCAATGGGGACTGTTTATCAAAAGAAGAATGATTTGGACAGTGCCATGGATTGCTTTTCCATCGTCTTGAATGGGAGGACGAGGCGACTGGGCAATGATCACATCTCTGTATCTGAAGTTTTACAGGCTATAGGAGTTGCCTACGCTGCAGCCAATGAATACCATAAGGCATACAACACACTTGAGGAGGCATTGCGCATTCGAAAAACATCGCCTGGGTCCAGACTTGAAGTGGCTGATACTCTCAACAGCATGAGCTTAATCCATTTCAAATCTGGCGACACTGAAAAGGCGATTGAGCTATCAGAAGAAGCACTGAAAACCACCAAATCTTCAGTTAGAACTGATCATCTGTTGGTAGGAAAAGTTCTGAAAAATATGGGAGATTATTGCCAGGATGCGGAGGCTTATGATGATGCCATGGAAGCCTACAGTGAGAGCTTACGGGTTATGACAATATGGTATGGGCGAGAGCATTTATTTCTGTCAGAGGTTTTGAATGAGATTGGTGTGACAAGGTTTAAGAATGGAGAGTTTATGGTTGCGAAGAAGTCATTTACTGAGGTGAGTCATCATAAGCTTTTGGGTCAATCTTTCTATTTTGCCATGTTGAATGGTGAGCTCAATCTTGTTGTCTTGTTTTACTTCAATCTCAGGCATTGCGCCTGATGCGCCTCACCCACAGCGAAGCCAACAAATCAGCAATCTTCCCTACGTTGAACCACCTGGGCCATGCACTCTACAAGAATAGTGAGCTGAAACTTGCTGCTGAAACATACATCGAATCATTCGATATCCAAGTGAGTATAGTTACTGGAGATGTGAACAATGGCCTCAAAGAATTCGGCGCCAAGTTGAACACAATAAAGGAGAGAATCACAATGATGGAACAGGAGGATGAAGATGTTGCTCAGATGTCAGAGTCTCTGGGCAGCATTGCAAGTATTCTCCGATACCTGGGTCTTGTCATCCAGGAACAGGGTGACTTCGAGGCAGCATTATCAGCAAACAAACTTTCGTTGTCTGTCAGACTCTGCCAACCCCACAAAGAGCACGCAGCCATCGCTCTAATGGCAGAAACAATAGCTATGTTCGAGTACAAACGCAACAATCTCGCCAGTGCCATGGATTACTTCAACCAAGCTTTACGAGCAAAGAAGTCGTTCCAAGGAGAGTCTACAATTGACGTGGCACGAACGGTGAACAACCTTGCTAACATTCACTTCTCGTTAGGGGAACTTGATGCCGCCATGAAGCTGTATCAAGAAGCCTTGGAGATTAAGCGGCACTGTCTTGGAGACGACTCAGATGAAGTCGCCAACACCCTGAACAACATTGCACATGTTATGGTTAATGCTGGCAAGGAGCAGGAAGCCCTCAAGGCCTATCACAATGTCGTGAAAATACGCCAGGATCGGTATGGCAAGTCCCATGTCTCAGTTGCATCTACCCTTGCCTCTATGGGAGATGTGTACATCAAGATTGGTAAGCTGGAAATTGCAATGACATACTTTGAACAATGCATCCGGATACAAAAGCTCCGACAGGAAAACGAGTGTGATGTGCGCATACTAGAAAATTTGGGCTCCATCTATGGCAAGCTCGGTGAGTGGCACAAGGCTGAATCAACATTCAAAGAGATTATTGGGATGAAGAGGGCAGCTCAGGGAAATATTAGCCTGGATGTGGCCAAGACGTTAGATCTCCTTGCTGTTTCCTACATTGAGCAAGATCGATATGCCGAGTCTGTTGAACATCTCCAGGAGGCACTGCGCATCCGAAAGGGATGTTTAGACGAGGACGATGAAGAGATATTGGCTTCGTTGAATAAACTGGCCTTTGTATATAAATCACTGGAGATGACTGCGCAGATGATGGAGGTGAGGGAAGAGTTTGAGATTATTCAAGCTCGAAGGAGAGTTTCATGTTGAGATAATAATACAGCTTAATTTGTTATTGATTTATGAGTTCAGCAGAATATTGTACGATAGTCCATTAAATTAGTCCTTGCCCTGTTCTTCGAATGCCCCGAAGTGCAAGTTTATTAATTGCATTTTATCGCCTTCTCTAGTTCATAAGCATATATCATTGCAAACATATCATTCCCCTGCATAAATGCAAACAAGCAATACAATATCCTTCCACACCAAGCAAAAAGCATTTCAAGCTACTTCAAAGGTACAAACAAGCAATAAACACTCCATTTCTTCCGTCCACCAAAAACAGATATCATGGTTACAAGCAAGGACGTACAATCAGCAAGGCAAGGAAGAATAACAAATCATCCCACCACATCTCGAATCTGTCCCACTGCCCCTGCCGACCGTTGCTCAATAACATACAGTAGATGATTGTTGCATGATAATTGAAATTATTGTATTCCTTCTTTTTTTGTCGAATCCCACACAAGAAATCCGCAAAAATCCATCAACTGAAAGGGATGTGACAGGAGGTGACAGGTCCCGGGCAAAACACGCACGCACTTGTTGCGCCCCCGTGCAATACGAGAATGGTCCCTTCTTCGAGCCCAAGAGAAATTTCGGCGAGCTTCACATGTTCAACGTAGGAATTATATATATTCAGCGAATTTCCTACTAATTTCGCGCTTTCAAATCAATCATGTTATGGCGCGCCTCGCTTTCGCGCAGCGTTCTCGAGAACTCCCACCAGAGCCCGCCAGCCGGCGGAATGTCAGCGGCAACGCAAACATCAACGCAACCAATAAAAACGCGACGTTATCATCTAGCGACCTACCACGACGACTGTTCACGATCACGCGACGACGTCTGTTTTGCTTCAACTCCTCAACGGGCGGAGCGAGCGGCGGTCGCTGTCCATCAACATCATCAACATCAACGATTTTACAAGTGCGAACTCATCATCGCATTGGCATCCATCCATACCTACGACATCATCAAGCTTTGCCAAAATTTAATTCAACCATAGATTAATTGGAGCGAGGTCCAGCACCATTGCCATCAACATTTGCTTCATCGATTCATTGTCATTGCCGCCGCCGCCATCGCCGCCGCTCCGACCGCCTCCTTCAAAGTCTTCTGCCGGACGTCGACGATCTCTCCCGCGCGCGTGCCGCTGCCGCCATCGATCGGTGCAATTCCTACGTGAATCTTAGTACTAAAGCCACGTGGTTCCGTATAAAGCGCGCGAACGGCGAAGAGCAATCAGACGAGGCGATTTTCAGTATCGACAAAGATTAAGCCCATTCCTCAAAGGTCTTGAAAGCAGACCCAAAGGATTCCAATTCGAGCCATTAGATCGACGCCGCCGCCCCCAATCAAAGGCCGCTACCTCCCCAACGATCGGTACAGAGAGTACAACCATGGCCTCGACCGTTGGAACGATGTCTATTCCCTACGCAACCTCCTTTGTCCTCGAGTCCGCCGCCGCGGCCAAAAATGAATCCCAAGACTTGGTCGCTGCGGCGTCCTTAGGTGATGAGGCTGCCGCCCCGTTCTATACGACGCCGGAGCGTCTAGCGGGTTTGGCAGCCGTCACTCCGAGCACCGCGACCGGCGCTCCAGCTGCCAACGCAACGACGGATCATAATGGCGGGAGGCACGCAAAGGAATATCATCCCGAATTGAAAAGCGATGGCGACATCGTCGTCTCGGCATCCAATTCGGAGGAGTCCACCGCGGCGGAGAGCGCTCCTCCCGCGTACAATATCCCCTTGGCTCCCGCGGCGTTCGCGGCCCCCGCTCCGGTCGCTCGTTATCCGCCTCAGAATATCTCGGCCGCCCATCATGCCGCCGTCGCTCATTTCGCGGCGCCAGCGATGGCGTCGGCCAAGAAAATCAAGAAGGCTCACTCCATCCAGCTCGGGCCGCGGGTGACTCCCGCCATACGTAAGAGCTCGCTGCAGCCTCATCCGCAGACGGCTGTCAAGAGGCAGGCTTCTGCAGTTTCCGCTCACTCCAGTCCGGTCAAGCCTAGAAATTTGGGATCCGTTTTGAAGACGGGGGACTCCTCTCAATTCGCGCCTCTGGCCTATGCTTCCGCAGGTCCGGCGATGAAGCAGGAAGAATGTCCATCCACGCCCGCGGCGCAGAATAATCATATTCCTGCTCCGTCTTCGTTTTTGGCTGCCCAGATTAGCCCATTGAGGTCTTCTGCTAGGAGGAATGGCGAGAAGAGCACCAGCAAGCCAGCTCCTAGTATCTTGAGGGAGAAGACTCCTCTTTCTCCGCCTTCTTCTTCCAACATGAATATGGATGTGAGTGATTCCACAATTACAATCATCATGTTTGAAATGTGTTAATTTTAGTTTGATGTGTTGATTTTTATCTCACTGAATGTTTTGCTCCCATTGTCCTATCAGCCAAGCAAACTTTCCCCTGGAATGTTTCTCTCACCACGCACCCCAAAGTATTTGGGTCTTGAAGCCAAGGCAGGCACCAAGACTTCGGGTCTGACTCCCAGATTTACCCCTGGATTGACTCCTGGCTTAACCCCCACCAATTTTGCCAGTGATTTTGGCAAGGGTCACAAGAAGGAGGGCAGTCTGGGCCCTCTTGATGCTTCTAATGGTGAGTTGAACTTTGAAACTACTTCTTTAGGAACACATGTGTTGTGTGCTTTATCCATATCTCTTGCTGACTCAATGTATTGACTGCAATGCTGTACATATGTAGTATTTGCATGGCTTCATTCTCCCACTGCGAATGGACTCTTCACCCCAAGTGGTGGTCTTCACTCCTTATCTGCGACCAACACCCCCCGCGGAATGTATGGCTTTTCTGGTCCACCTGGAACGGCCATAAAGGGTCCTCCCAGACTTGCCCCCTCTCCCTCCAAAATGCCTCCATCCCTTACCTCATCTTCTTCGACAGCCGCCCATTCATTCTTTGCAGGCCTCGAAGGTGGCGGAGATATTGGAGTCAACACCCCCAGGATACCCGAAAACCAACGCAGTATGATCTGCATCAGTCCCCTCGCCTCCAAGAGGCCCGGCAAGGGTAAGCCTGTTGAGGGAGCTCCCGAGACTCCCATGAGCATCAACTTCAGCGAGGTGTTTGCCTCTCCTAGACTACCCACTCCCAGATTGAGCAGCAGAGCTGCGAAGAAGGATAGTGGTATGATGTCCTCGTCTAATATGCAGGCAAGCCCAGTTGCGAGTGCCTTGCACACTGCTCAGCATGATATCAACTTGGATGATGATCTGAATGCCCTTCTTCAGCTTGCGGAGACAACCACTCCTGGTGGACGTCCCATGACCTTCATGTCTCCACTATTGACACACAGTTTGCGCAGGGTTACTAATTTGAATCCTGAGGTAGGCGGCAAGTGTGAGCCTCCAAGTTCTTTGCAGCTGCCAATTATTAGTGGAAGTTCCATTAGCGAGGAAGGCTCGAGTCAAAGGAAGATGAGGAGGAATGGCCTAGGAAGTCGTGGTGCAATCAGTCCTCCCCAGCTTGCAATTCGGTCTACATCTTCGGGATCCATTTTGGACGGCATTAACTCGCCGGCGAAGTCATCTTCGAAGAAAAAATCCAAGAAGAGGAAAGCTCCGACTCCCAGCTCTAGTTCGTCTGATCACCAGTACCAGCAACCGGGATATCCCCATCCCAACATGCAGCATTATAGACATCCACATGCTGCACACCCTTCCCAGCATCCTCATGGATATTACCCCCATCCTGGCTATCACTCGAACTCACACCATAGTCACATGCAGTACCCTGGTTATCCTGCACCACAGCAGCACTATGCGTATTCAGAGCAACAACCACCTGCAGCAGCTGCATCTGCTGCTTCGGCTAGTCCAGAGAAAGCCTCTCCACCCAAGTCAGCCCGGAAGAGCAAGAGTGTTAAAAGTCGCAGCAAATCGTCTAAATCCAAGTCTATGTCTAAAACACCAACCAAGGCTTCAGCTAGCCGGCTGATCACCCCCAGCAGCACTGGATCGTCAAAGCGAGCCCGGAAGTCCACCGCTAAGGCAGCCGGCAATTCTTCTGCAAAGAAGCAGGCAAAGACTGTAGCACCATCTGACCCCAACGAGAAAGAGCGTATCACTGCAGCAATTTATGCAGTAAATAGGGTTTATGGAGATGGGACCGAGAAGGATAAGAAGTTGGCTGCGGCAACATTGAGGGGGGTAACAATGCGCCCTTCTGGGAAATGGGTGAGTCATTTTTTTGGTTTGCCGAAACACTAGTATTTGGAAACATCTCTCATTTTTGTTGATCATTTTCCTTCCACAGCAAGCCCAACTTTACTACTCAGGCAAATCACGATACATTGGGGTATTTGATTCCAAAGAAAAAGCCTCCCTGGCTTATGAAATTGCACGAGAGGTACTCAACACAGATAAAGATAAGCCAGGCCCAGCCAACGCTGAAGAGACTGATAGGAATGTGACATTGGCGAGAAAAGCTGCTTTTGCAGGTGTGAGTGAACATGCAGCCAAGTAAACGGAACAAGCAGTAGTTAAAGCTGAATGGTTAGGTTAACAGAGGGAATTGTTTTTACAAATTGACGCGATGATGATGACATGAAGAGAACAAGCT